>PVJL010006040.1:64400-98335 GCA_004026885.1 Lyroderma lyra | reverse complement strand
GTGTGTGTGAGAGTGTGCGTGTGTGTTTGTG
The DNA here is from genome assembly GCA_004026885.1 of Lyroderma lyra. NCBI lineage: Eukaryota > Metazoa > Chordata > Mammalia > Chiroptera > Megadermatidae > Lyroderma > Lyroderma lyra. The sequence continues at coordinate 98,304 of PVJL010006040.1, read as the reverse complement.
CGTGTGTGTGTGTGTGCACGCGCGTGCATGTACACAGAAAGGAACAGAAAGCTACATGCCAAAACACTACAGATTTTTTTCTTAGTTTTTTCTGTTTCTCAAGTTTAAAACACAGTGACTTCTCTAGAGAAGGGCTGTTAAAAAATCTGTGTTAAAGAATTACAATATAAAATCTCATAAGCACCCAACTTTTAAGTAGTTTAAATTATTTCTTTGAGTTTAAATGTATGTTTGTTTTTCTTTCAAAAATCTCAAATATTCAGAAAAGATGAGAGGAAGTTACAACATGACACCCCACCACTCCCAAATTCTTTATTGTGGCTTTGCTCTGAACAAGAACATTCTAGTGTATGGGTATACCTCGGAGATACTGCCGGTTGGGTTCCAGACCACCACATTAAAGTGAGCATGACAATAAAGGTAGTCATCATCTTTTTGCTGGTGGAGAATCTAGCCTTCAATTTGGAGAAATGCGACGTCTGTGAGGTGCAATGAAGTGAAGCTCGATAAAACAACGTGTGCGTGTGTACTCTTATACAGCTTTCCAAATTAGGAAATGAGCACTGACCTGTAAGCCCCAAACCTCATCCAGGTTTCTCCAGTTATCTAATAGTGGCCTTTATAGCAAAGAATCCAGTCCCAGATTGTGTTGCATTTCGTTGTCATGTCTCTTTAGTCACCTGTGAGTCAATTCCTCAGCATTTTCTTAAATGTCATGATTTTAATGGTTTTGAAGATTACATTTTTGTCCCTTAGGTGGGGTTTCTGGTAACCAGGTTCTCATCTCCTAGTACTCATGTCCTTGTGTAGTCCCCTCCCACTCGGAATCAGGGTGACCTGTGGGATCGGTTGAACACTATCCAAGTGATGGTATGTGTGTGCCTAGAGGGTAGGCCATAAACGACATCACAGCTTCTGCGTTGCTCTCTTGCATCGCTTGCTCTGGGGGAAGCCAGACATTGCATCACGAGGACACTCAGATAACCTTGTACGGAGCCCCAGGGAGATGAGTTCACAGCAGCCACACCAACTTACCAGCCATGAAGCTAAGCCACCATGCAAGTAGATTCCCCAGCAACCTCAGGGACAGTCTAAGCCAGACCATCCATCCAAGCGGCCCCCAAATTCCAGACCCACACAAACTGGGAAAGATAATGGACACTCTTTTAATCTGCAAGGTTTGGCAGTAACTTTTTAGACCTCAGTAACTATTATTACAGGTTTGTCTGTTTCCTCACGGTGGGATCCAAGTTACCCGTCTTCGTCAGGCAGACGGCAGTAGCGATGCTGTCTTCTGATTGCATCCTGTCGTGCCATGGATGATTTTAATTTGTCACATTATTGGTGATGCTAAGCGAGGGCACTGGGTTACGGTGGTGCCTTCTCTGCTTCTCCACTGCAAAGTCTCTCCGCTTTTGTGTGTAGTTAATGGACTGTGGGGAGTAACGTTCATGCCATGTAACTCTACTGTCTTACCAAACTTTCACTTTATCATTTTTTGTATATCTGCATACGTGCTTAGACTTCTGTTTTATTCGATGGGTTATAATCCGTTGCTAGTGTCATTTTTCTTTTCTTTCTTTTTTTTTGATGATCAAATCATGGCCATATTTGGCTAGTCAGAGCCCCTTCAGCTGGTTGCTATGTCATTGTGACATGTCTCCATCATTTTTTGAGAACTTTGCAACTTGCTAACGCCAAGAAAATGTTCCCAACACACCTGACACTTTCCTTGGCCAGCTCTTGAATTAGCCATTTCACCAAAGAGACGTGATTCCTTTTAGTGAAGAACAGTTTTTAGAAGTCACGATCTGGGTGCTAGGTATGCTCATTGCTACTTCTCTCTATACTGGCATCTGTATTGTGTATATGTATGTATGTATGTGTGTGTGTGTGTGTGTGTGTGTGTATGTATGTATGTATATAATTTTATATATATTTTTGTTTGTTTGTTTGTTTGTTTTGTTTTTGTTTTTTACAACCATGAGTTTACATTAATACCTCTGATTCCAGTCAAATACCCTTGGGTTTATTTTAGTTTTCTCTTTTCCAACAATGAGAAACTAGCTTTCATTATTCTTAACATACGATTTGAGCAATCCCTTATTATAACCACTTTTTTCCTCACCACTTCCTGCCTCCCTCCCCCTAACACGGATGCCCTCTTCACCCCTCTTAGGTCCCTACCCTCCACACTGGGGACTTCTTTTTCCAGCAATATAGTGGGTTACATATCCCAAATGATCCTTTGTATCAATTTCCCATTGATATCCCAAAACTCAGTGGCTTCAAACAAAAATAATTTATTTTCTCTCACAGTCTGCATTCAGTTAGTGGTGTGGGTGGCAAGCGGCCATTCTCCGATGTCCTCACTCACGTGTCTGTCTCGGCTGAGATGCCTGCAATGGGCTTGGCCTTCCTCCTCATGGGGTCTTTCATCTAGGACTTCTTCATGTGATGCTAGAAGTATTCCAGGAAAGCAAAAGCCAAAAGACCTCTTAAGTCACTTACACCACATTCTATTTGTCAAAGCAAGTCACAGCACAGCCCAGACCCAAGGGGCGAGGGAGCAGACCTCACTTCTAACGGCAGGAGCTGGGACAGCGGTTCCATTACAGAAGGGCACGGACACAGGGAGGCATAATTCACGGGGGGTAATTAGTATGGAGTTTGACTCCCTTTCCTAGTTAAATGGTAAAAATGTCAGTTAAAATATTTTTTAAAACCATTATCCTAAATGTTTTCCTGAAATGGAAAACAAAAACAAAGAATGCACAGAACCCTAAACGAAGTATAAGCAAGAACCTTAGGAGACGAGTGACCCCAGATTTGTTCTCTTTCCCTGAGATTTTCTGTCAACATTGGAGAACTTCTCTTTATAGCTATGTGGGGTAAGGAGACTAGAAGGGAAAGCTAGGGGCTACAAAAAGCAAGGACCCAAATGTGAGATCCTTCCACAAAGCTGGGAGCCCACCCTCAGTGTGAGGTGAAGAAGTAAACCAATCTCATTGGAGAAACTGAGCCAGCAAGGAAAACTTGCATGCATGTCTTGTCCTTGGTGCTAGATGCTATGTAAAAGAATCATCTGAAAACTTCCGAGCACAAACTGAACATCACATAGAGTTACAGTTTTCTGAGAAGAATAGTGCAAAGCTGATGGTGTTCTTTAAGTGGTCCCTTGTCGTTTGGACCCTAGTGGCTGAGAGGAGCAAATGTAAATCTTCCCTAGAAGAATTCAAACTCAATACAGACCCCTAAGAATTCCTGCAGATGAAGTTCCAACAAAAATGAGAAACTCTTTATAAAACAAACAAAACAAAAACATGTTGAGAGTCAAGGCGTCGTCTATGAGAGCCCACAGAAGAAAACAAAAGGCAGAAGAAATAGAGCGTTTATGCATTCAGATGCTAGACTGTAAGACTTTGTCGTAACTAAGTTTAATATGTGTGTGGGCTGAATGCAGATCAAGCCCTAACCTCCAATGTGACAGTATTTGGAGTAAGGAAAAATAAGGTTGAAGAGGTCATAAGTGTGGGGCCCTAGCAGGATTAGTGTATTTATGAGAAAAGACACCAGGGAGTTTGCTGTCTCTGTACCGCGTGAGGACTCTGTGAGATGTCACCTGGAATCCAGGAAGAAGGCTCTCACCAGGAGCCTGAGCATCTGGTGTTCTGATCTTGGACTTCCAGCCTCCAAGCTGTGAGAAAAGTACATTTCTGTGTTTAAACCACCTGCTGTGTGGTATTTTGTTATGGCAGCCTGAGCTAACTAATACAATATGTTTAAATAAATAGAAGACAAGCTTAAAATATGAGCATGGATTAACTTGGCAGAATTGAGAAAAGTTCACATAGACATTCTCAAAATTAAAATTTTAATAGCTGAAAGTAAAAAAAACCATTTGAAAATTGGGTTCCACCACGGCAGATAGATTCTCTCACTGAAAACAGAATTAGTGGACTGGATGATAGATTGAATAAATGTATATGGAATATAAAGAAACTGAAAATAGGAGAAAAATAAGGTATGCTGGATATAGTGGGAAGGTCTAGCATATGTCTAGCAATATTTCTGAGAGGACCTCATTGGAACCCTCACTCGTTGCTATTGGGAATGTAAAATTGTGTATTCCCTTTGGAAAACAGTTTGACAATTGCTCAAAATCTTAAACATAGAAGGGGTGGTCAAGAAATTTGCAGAATGAAGAGGAAAAATAGTAAGAAAACACTATTTATTATTATTCCTTTTCAATGTTTTCACCTTGAACCCTACTACACTTTGCAGATCTTTCATTTAGTTTATTTATATCCTTGGAAAACAATGTTTTGTTTTGGCCTCAAGATATGCTGAAATTGTACATTTTGTCTGTAAATTTCTTCCCTCGAAACTGTTTTTTTCCTATTTGGGAACGAATAGCCATCAGACAGAGCCAGGTGTGGACTGTAAGGACGGTGGTTTAACATCTGGAAGCCACAGTCGTGAGGAGTAGCCAGTGCAACATTGCTCACGTGCACCGACACGTTATCACGCAAAGCAGCTCCGCTTTGGTCCATTTCCTTCTTTCCTCCCTCACAGATTCCGGTAACTGTTTCAGCAGGCTTCAATGGTACCCTCCGGTTACGGTGACACCCTTCTCCTTGTAATCGATTATCCTATCCCAAAAAGCAGGAGCCATGATTTTTCCAGCCAATTGAACTTCTTAGCAGGTGGCGCGCCCTGCTCCTGCCCTGCATGGACTCCTGCCTGGACTCAGGCTCATCGTGATGAACCCAGGTTTCATCTCCAGTGACAGTCTGGTTTAAAACTTCGTCTTTGTTGTCTCTGCAGAGGTCCAGAAACTGTCGTGAACACTCAACACGCTGTTGTTTTTGAAGTTGGGTAGCGTGAGCCTTCTCAGTACGCATCTTGCACAGACACTTGACATCCTTAGATGCCGATGGAAAAGTTTCAAAACGGTTGTAGGTGACACTCCACCCATCTCTGCAGGCTGCTTTTTATCCAATCTGGCACCTTCCAGTACAGGTTTTTCAACTTTTTGACAGCATCTGAGGAAGGGGCCTCAGCAAGTCATCCCAAATGGAGGTCGTCCTCAGTGGACTCTCTGCTGTGCTTGGAAAGGCTCTGCCACTTGTAAACCACGGATGTCCCAGGGCAACAGTTCCCATAAACCACGAACATCTCTCACAAAAACGGTTTCAGGTGTTTGTTTTGTGAGGAACTTAATGATGGTGTGAAATTCAATTTTATCTATACTTGGGGTTTTCTTCTCGTTTGACATGCTTCTTTGGTGATATCTGAAAGAATATTTATGCAAGTAGGCTGAAATTTGGAACATACAAATAAGTCACACAATCAAATTGTATGCACTAGTACCCCCACCTCTCTGATAAACACCCTGTTCTGCGAATTTCCTGACCACCCCTTGTAGAGTTTGCATATGACCTAGAAATTTCACTACTAGGAACTGACACAGTGGAAACAAAAACATATATCCACACAAAAACGTGTACATAAATATTCATGGCAGCTTATTCACAATAGCCAAAATGTGGAAATAACCCAAGTGATGAATGGATGAATAAAATGTGGTGTATCCATACAATAGAATATTATTTGGCAATAAAGAGAAATGAAATACAGATATGAATGAATCTCAAAAATACTATGGTAAGTGAAATAAGTCACTAACAAATGCTCACATACTGTAAGATTCTCTTTATAAGGAAAGTCCAAAATAGGCAGATCTCTAGGAAAGAAAGTATTTTAATGATTTCTTAGGACTAGGCAGGAGCAAGTGAGATAGAGGTGGGTAGTGACCGCTAACAGGTACAAGAATTCTTTGTGGGGTAAAGCGTCCTAACATTAGATTATGGTCATGGTGCACAACTCTGTACAAAAAACAGTGGAACTTAACACTTTATACAGATAAAACTTAATGGTATATAAGTCATATATCAATAAAACTAAAATTAGATAAGAAAGAAAATAGGCAAGAGGCAATATTGAAATTCATAATCTGTGATCATTTTCCAAAAGTGTTGAAAACATGCATCTTTAAATGCAGGAATTCCAATAAAACCCAAACAGGATAATTAAAGACAAAGCCATATCACATCATCACATGACTAAACACCAAAGAAAAAGAGATTAAGATTTTAAAATCATCCGGAGACAGAAGACCATAAAGGAACAACATTGATTACTCTCTGACTTCTCAACAGCAGGTCTAATGTAAGCTAGAAGACAGTAGAATAACATCTTCACTGGGCTGAGAGAAAATAAACTAAAAATTTAAACCATGTATAAACTTTATATGTTTATGTATATTTATGTATATATTATATAGTTCAAGAATGGGTTAGAAATTATTAAAAGCTTCAGACAGATACAAATATGAGGGATTATACCACCTGTGAATATTCATTAAAGGAAATTTTAAGGATGTACCCCAGCCAAAAGCAAAATGAACCCATATGGAAATCTGAGGACCATGAAGGAACGATGAACATTTTTATAAATATGTTAGTAACTCTAAGCAAACATTGTGTACAATTTCAAAAATCATATTGTCCAATCTGGGGAGAAATACTGACTAGAATTAAGATGCTGAGCAACAGTATCATATTAGGTGGGATGAGTTCATGTGTCCTAACATCCTTGATCACTGGTCTCCCAACAGCCGGTTCACCACTTCTAATGTCCATTCCTAGTAGATTGTTCTACAGCTTGTCTCCCAGTACGTCTGCTGATTTGTCCAGATCCATGATCATTTTTCTCCTTTTAACTCCTACATTGCAACCCGCTGTCTTAGTTGCTGCAGGCACATGTCAGTGAATGACTGACTAGGCCTATTAGAGCAGTTTTTTCCTTAAATATTAAAAAACTGAACCAGGCCCATATAGGATTAGGTTCTTAAAATTGTCTTCGTTCCAAACTGCTCTTTTAGAATGCTTTTTTTAAATTGTAAAACAAAACTTTGATTAAACTTTAGAAAATTAATAAAAATATAAAGAAAATAAGTATTGCCTATTGTACCATATTTAAAAAAAATTTTTTTTAACTATTCATAAAATACAATGAATAGGCTAATGTAACAACTGGTTATGTTTCCACCATTCAGGACTGAAAATTGCTAACATTTTGTCATATTTACTTCTAGATAGTTTCTTACATTCTCATAGCCTGGATTGCAAATAGAGGCCCACATATCTTATGTCTAAATATTCAAGATCTAAATCAAGTTAACAAACTGTTTAAGTATATTTTACCCTTCTACAATGACTGATATATTTTTATGACAAAAATTATAAAGCTATACCTTTTTAAGACTGAAAAGTTAGTAAATAACAAAGATAATTTATTTTTAATTATTACTGTGTATGTACGGAAGTTTGCTGATGGACTTCTGATTAATAAACTAAAATGTATGTAACTTATGAATATTATATATTTAAGCAAAATTTATTTTTCTTGCCTCCATTTCAGCAAATCACTAATAATATTGTTAAAATCAAGATTTTTCATAATTTGTCTTATGTTGCTCATTTTGCTAAATTACACAACCTTTCTTTAGTCATTGGGATTTTTAGATAATTTTTTATTAATATCAGTTCAGGCAACTTCTTTCAATATCAACTGGAATTATCAGTAAGATTTTATAAATTTCAGAAACAGAACAAAACATGAGCTTTACACGTGTTTGTGGTAATAAGGTTATTATATCATTATCACAAAATATATTATAAAATATTTTAAGATCATCATGTTAATTGCTATCACATACAGTGATTCTCACAGTGTCATAAAGTATTTTAATATAATAATGTAAAAAATTGTTACCATTCCTTACGTATGTTGCATCTTATAGCACTGAGCGCAAATCCCAAATGAAAGACCTGTGTGCATGTTTTGAAAATTATATTTATATTTTTGTATGTTTGTGATTATGTAAGAAAGTTTAAAGGCAAGGCCAAGTAGCAACGAATGTTTCGTAAGGTAAGGGTGATACTGTTTACTTTATCTTCTAAATGAAGTAAACAAAGGATTACTCACCAATTCAAAACGTTTAACTTCTCCCAATTTTATTCTCTCTCCCACCTCCTCAGAATTCACCACCATCATGAACGTGGTGTGTATAATTTCAGGTTATCTTTCATATATATTCATGCATAATATTTGTATTATTTTTGGAATTTGTTTTTAAAATGACATCAACCTACCTGTCATATTCTGCAACCTGTGTTTTGAAATAAATTTCTGAGATCTAGCCATGTTATATATATGAGGCTATTTCATTTCTTTTCACTGGATTATATCATATTATGTCTTATTTATCCAATTTTGTACTGATGAACCTCTACAATTTGGTTTGTTTAAAATGTAACTATACATCTTGAGGACTGCTTTACACCAATACAAAAAGTTCTTCATTATTCATTTTAAATGCTGCTTATTTCATGTGCAGATGTAGTTTATTTAATAACCATTTAGATTTTTTCAATCTTTAGTATTTCAAACAATACCACAATACATGACCTGGAACATACTTTATTTAGTATTTATCTTCAAGATACCAGTATTTCTCAAAAGTGGGGTTACTAAAGCCAAAATATGCATGTATGTGTATTTTTAGTTTTGATAGATATTGCCAACTCACTTTTCACAGAGGTTGCAGCAATTTATATGCCCATCAACAATATGAAAATTCCTGTTTCTCTCATCCTTAAAATTTAAACTTTTTACCTTAGCTAATGTTCTGGATTTTAAAAATACTGTCGTCTTGAATCTTTCTTATTAAAATTTTAAGTAAGATGTTCACGTTTTATAGCCAGCTGTATTTCCTTTTCTGAAAATTGTTCATATCCTTCACCCATAGTTCCACTGGATTGCTGGATTTATAGTCCAGTTAGTTTGTAGGAGATTTCATATATATATATAATATTAGGGAAATTAACCCTTTGTAACAAGAGTTGCAAATACTTTTTTCCCAGTTGTTTATTTGTTTTTTTACTTTGATGATGATGGCTTTGTGATGGATGAATATTTTAACAAACCAAATATATCAGTCTTTTATGGCTTTTGTGTTTTATAACTTATTTGGAAGGCCTTCCCCAGAAGGTGGCAAAAATATATATACACATTTTAAGAAATGAAAATAAATTGTAGTAACAAAAGATGAATACACGTCACATTTTACTTCTGCAATTGTAAGAGGTGCTCAGAGTGGTCACCATCAGTGTCCAGACACCTCTAATCATGGCAAACTACTGTTTGTGCAACGTTGACCAAGGTGCCCACTTGCATCACTGCGCATGCTGTTTCAATTTCTTCCTGAAGTCCCACCAGTGTAGCCGGTTTTCTACGGCACACCACTCCTCTAAGGTCCCCCATAGGTAGGCGTCAGGGGTGTGAAGTCAGGAGAATGTGGGGAAAACTCAAACGTTCTCGAATTTCATATAGCATTTCAAAGTCATCTTGTGCTCCTCAAATGACAACTATGCTTCCATCATTTTCTTTGACTGTCCTGCCTGTCACATAGTGACACTAACATTCATTTGATTAACTCCATCTTTTGAGCGAACCTCATACTGCACATTGGTACCATAATTCAATTCAACTTCGAAAAGTAATACATAGGTAACATCTCTTAAAATTTGTATATATATATTTTTGGTACCCCCGAGATATTCGGTTTTAGTTTTCATACTTAAACATTTGATCTATTCAAAATTCATTTGGTATGTAAGGCAAGCACTCAGTTTATTTCTCCCCCGCCCCCCCATGGCCACTTCCTTGTCCCAATAACACATAGTTAAATAGTTCTTGTTTCACCTGCTGATATATAAATGCCACTTTATAATATGAATTTCCATATTTCTGAATCTGTTTCTGAGTTCTTCATCCTAGGATACTGATCCATTTGTGCATTCCTACACCAATGTTATGTTGTCTGTATTCCTACACAAATACTACATTGTTTAAATTACTGTAGATGGATGTAGATTGGTGTGTGAGGATTTTTTTTCCATTGAAATGTAATTTACGTACCATAGAATACACAGATCTTCATTTTACAGAGAAAAATACAGGTTTACCTATATATAAACCTATCTAATGACCACTTAGATCAGGATATAGAATATTTCTGGTACTCCAGCAGTGTGTTTTATGCTTTTTCCCTGTTAATACCTTCAAAATGTAATGACTATACTGACATCAATCATTGATTATTTTTGCCTATTTTTGAGTTTCACATATATGGAATCATACAAGATATCCTCTTTTTTGTCTCTGTTTGCTCAGTGTCATGTCTCAAAGATTTATCCATTTTGTTGCATTAAGCAATAATTAGTACTTTTTCATTGCTATGTAAATTCCACTGTATGAAAAAAATAATAATTTACTGATCTACTTCCCTGTTGATACACATCATCATGCTTTCCAGTTTTGGGATATTGTGAATAATTTTGCTTTTTGAATATTCTTGGACATGTTTTTGATAGGTATAAGCAATTATTTCTGTTGAATATATACTCAGGGATTTAATTGCTAGCTCCAAATTTTAAGTTTAACCAGGTTTAATAGACACTTTCAAATAGTTTTCTGTAATGATTATACAAATTTAAACTTCCTCAGTAGTGTAGGAGCATTTCTATTCTTCATATTAGCATCAACATTTGATATTTTCTGCTTTTCTGGAGTGAGGTATAGTAGTGTTTATGATTTTAAATTTGCATTTTCCAGATTGTTAATTATTGTATAACTTTTCATGTATTTTTTAGTAATTTGGGCATCCTGTCTTGTGATGTGTTTGTTTAAATTTTAGCTAATTTTTGTGAAAGTCATCTAACTTTTACTTAGTGGTCTGCTAGAATATATTATATACTCTGTATAGGATTCCTTTGATGGATATGTACACTGCAAGTATGTTTTCCATGTTTATAGTTTGCATTTTCACTCAATGTTGTATTTTGATAGGAAATATTTAATTTTGATGAATTTCAATTTATTATATTTACCTTCTGAGTGATTGTAATTGATACTGTATTTTTAATTTAATTTTTACTTTTTCTTTTCTAGTGTGTAGTAAGCAGTTGATTTTTGTGTGTTGATCTTGTATTCTGTGGCCATGCAGAGCTCACTTGCTAATTTTAGGAGGTTGTTTTTTGTTTTTTTGTTTTTTTGTTTTTTTGAAGATTCCTGGGGATTTTCTGTGTAGATAATTATGTCATCTGCAAATAGGGCTAGCTTAATTTTTTCCTTTCCAATTTGTGTGCATATTTGCCTTGTTTTGCTAGCTAGACCTACCAGTACTATGTTGAATAAGAGTGGTAAAAGTGAATTTCTTGTCTAGTTCTTGAATTTAGGGGAAAAGCATTCAGTCTTTCACCATTAAGTATGATATTAACTGTACAGTTTTTATAGATATTCTTTATCAAGATGAGAAAGGTCCCCTTCATTCCTAGTTTGTTGAGGAAGTGACTTTTGTCAAATGTTTGTTATTGTAGTAATTGATGTGATGTTTTTTTCTTTGATCTTCACATTACATTGATTTTTCAATATTGAATCCATTTATATAGGCTTCAAATTTCAGTAACATATTGTAGTTGTCAATGTAGAGATCTTAAACCTCTTTCATTAGATTTATTCCTATATCTTTGATGTTTTTGCTTGTAAATGGTATTACTTGTTTAATTTCATTTTTAAGTGTTTCTTATTGGAATGTAGGAATAAAATTGTTTTTTAAATATTGACTTTGTATCCAGCAACTTTGTAAATTTACTTAATAACTCCAATAGCTTTTCTGTAGACATTTTTTTTATTTTCTATGGACTCAGTCATGTTTTTGTGAATAAGAATAGTTTTAGTTCTTTCTTCTTTGCTACTCTTTATTTTTATTGGGTTTTCTTGCCTTTTTGCACTGGTTAGAACCCCCAGTACAAAAATGAATAAAAGTGGTGATGGTGGACATCCTTGTCTTATTTCTGAAATCAATGGGAAAACATTCAATATTTTATATTTCAATTTTGAGTAGGATTTCAAGTAGAGAATCTTGTGGCTTATTTTCCCATGTGCAAAATTCAGAACAATTTTTAAAAATATTTTTTAGTCCCACATATGTTATTAAGACCTGCTACTATAATCTCCAAGGGTAGTTATTAATAACAAACTTATCCAATAAAGAGTAATTTACTTTTGATTGTGATTGAGAATGTAACAAATATTTAAATAAATTGGTTTTAAAGTGCTTTAAATCAAAGTAAACTTTACATAAAGGAAAATGCTCAGATCTTATGTATATCATTAAATGAATTGTAATATATTCATATAACTAGTACTCTAATCAAGATTGAAAATATTTTAACACCTCCTCAAATTTTATTTTGCCTCCTTTCAGTCACTACACACATCATTTTTCTGATTTCTGTCATGGTTTTAGTTTTGCCTGTTCTCAAATTTTACAAATGTCAAATTATGTGCATGTGTTCTTTTGTGTTTGGCTTATTTGTTCAGCATGATATTTTGACTATATGTAAGTATGATAAATTTTTATTCATTCTCTTATTTGATGAACATTTAAGCTCTCTCTAGTTTGGGGGTATAATAAGTAAAGCTATTAATACTATAAACATTTTCATAGAAGTCCATTTGTGAACCTGTTTTAGTTCTTGTTGGGATAATACCTAGGACAGGAATTATTGGGTTATAGATTAAGTCTATGATTAACTATATAAGAAATTTCAAAACAGTTTATAGTAGTGATAATGCTATTTTCCATTATCCCTCGCAATGTATGGTTCCAAATGTTCCATATCCTCAACAACAATTGGTAGTAGTCTTTTAAAATTTTAGCTTTTTTTAACCTCTTCTTCTCTTCTCTTCTCTTCTCTCTCTCTCCTTCTCTCTCATCTCTTCATCAGATTTAGGAGGTTTCCTTCTATTCCTAATCTGCTGTGAGACTGTATCATTTATAGATGTCAAACTTTATCAAATACGTTTTCTGCATCTATTGAGACACTTGTATAATTCTCATTTATTGTGTTAATATGAATTATATTGCTTTATGTTTTAACAAATATATTAAAGTATAATTAACATACGTTTGTTCACCCATTTTAAGTGTACAATTTGATGAGTTTTAGGAAATGTACACTGTAGTGTAGCCACTGTCACAAACTATCACCCAAAAAGTTTCCTTGTTTCCCTTTGCAGTTCATTCCTATGCTTATACCAGACTCTAGGCACTTCTGCATTGCTTCCTATCTGTATAGTTTTGTTATTTCTAGAAGTTCTGTGTAAATGGAATCATCAAATATATGGCCTTTTTGTGTCCTTTCCCACATGGCAAAAAACTGAGACTTTCTGCCAACAACCATGTAAATAAGCCATCTTCGAAGCAGATTATCTAGTCTCTATCAAATCTCCAGATGACTATAGCCTCAGCTGACATCTTGACTTTAACCTTATGAGAGACTCTGAAAGCCAAATCTAGCAACTCTCAAATTCTTGATCCATAGTGACTATGAGATAATAGATATTTTTGTTTCAACCATTAAGTATTGAGGTAATTTATTATGCAACAATTGATAATTAATACACTTGCATTCTTGGAGTTGGTCATAATTATCCTTTTGATGTATTCCTGATTCAATTTTCTATTATTTTATATAGATTTATTGTGTTTAGTTTCATGAGACATAGTGTTATATAATTTTCCTTTCTTGTAATGTCCTATTCAGATGTTGACTTGTAAAACAAGTTGAGAAGTACACTCACATTTTTATGATCTCAAAAAGTTTTTGTAAAATTAGTAGTATTTTTTTGTTAGGTACTTAGAAGAATTCAAATTGTGAAAATATTTAAACCTGGGGTTTTTCTGGAGCAAGTTTTAAAATTATAAATCCAATTTCTTTTATAGATATGGGATTATTCACAATTTCTGTTTCTTCAGTTTTAACTTCTTTCGGTAAAGAAATATATCCATTTTATTATAACTGTCAAATTCCTTTTTTTTTTTGTAATACATACATTTAATATTTTAACTTCTCTCTAGGCATTACTTTAGCTGTTTCCTATAAGTTTTTATATGTAATAGTTTTAGCTATAATTCAGTTTATAATATTTTCCAATATTTATTGGATCCATGGGCTACTTGAATACTTAATTTGAAAATCTCTAGGGATTTGCTAATAGTCTTTTGTAAAATTGATTTATAATCTAAATGGACTGTGTTCAGAGAATATATTCTATATTCTTGTTATTTAAAGTGTTGTTTATGAGCCCAACACCATTGGTATCATTTGGGAGCCTGTTGGAAATTCAAAATCTGTATTTTGTTAAGATCCTGGTTGATAGCTCTGCTGACTAACATTTGAAAAGTGCTATTCCATATTATTTCAGTTTTTTCAAATGTGCTGAAATGTCCTTTAGATTCACCATATAGTCTATTTTGGTGTATGTTCCACTTGCATTTGAAAATAGTGCACATTGTGCAGTGGTTCAGTGTACAGTGTTATAAATATTTATTAAGTCAGGGTGGTTAATCACACATTTCAAATCTTTTATATCCTTACTGAGTTTGTATAAAAGAAGCTATTGTATAACTTCTTTAAAAAGGCTTGTTAAAGTGTTTGTAATTGTGGATTTGTGTAATTCTCTTTTTAAATCTGTTATTTTTGGTGTATATATTTTTAAACTATGTCATTAGATGCATACATGTTTAGAGATTTTTAATCCTCCTATTTACCTTGTTATATATGAATTTTTTAAATTCATTTTTATTGTTAGACTTATTGGGGTGACATCTGTTAGCAAGGATTACATAGGTTTCAGGCATACAATTCTACAGTGCATTGTGAACTTATATATGAAATTTTCTCTTTATTTTTAGTAATACTTTTTCCTTAGAGTTCTATTTCATAATTAGATAGATATTTCTCCATTTCTATCTACACATATATAAAAGGTATAAGATGCAAGTGCTAATCTAAATATCAGATTTAGATATTCCTTTGGATTAGCACCTGCATCTTATATCTTTTTTCTTTATTCTCTCAGTTTTAACTTTATATTGAAAAGCTTTTTTGTGTAAATAGCTTATATTTGGCCTTTTAAAAAAAATCTAGTCTTTTAGTAGTAACCTTTATGTTAGTTTTTTATTCACATAATTTAATATGTATACTGAGTAGTATAATTGAGTTTAAGTCTACCGTCCTTCTATTTATTTTCTATTGGTTCAATCTGTTTCTTTGCTTCTATATTGTTCCTTCCTTGCCCTCTTTTGGATTGACAAAATAGTTTAATTTTTACTTTTCATCTTCTATGAGCTTTTGAGCCATATATTCTTAGTAGTAGTTACCAAATAAATAACATATGTCCCCTGATTTATTAAAGTCTACCTTAAATTAATATTTTTGTCACTACCTGAATAATGCAAGACATTTATGACAGTTTAATTCCATTTTTCTCCTTATCTTTTATGTTATTGTCACATATTTATTACTACCTAGGTTTTAATCCCCACATGAGATTACTTTATTATTTTTCTGAACAGTAAAAATTCATTTATATTATCTACATATTTATCTTTTTCAATGTTCTTGATTTCTTCTTTCAGTTTTGTGGTTCAATCTGGGATCATTTTCATTCAGTCTGAAGAATTTCCTTAAGACTGTTAGGTAGTGCATGTCTTCTGGTGACAAAACTTCTCAGCTTTTGTTTGTTTGAAAAATCTTTAATTTTGAAAGATAAAATTCTAAGTTGGCACACTGATTTTAAAATTTCAAAAATTTAAAGGTTATCATTCACTGTCTCCTGTCTTCCATAGTTTTTGCTGAAAAGGCAATTGAGATTTATTGTTTCTCTTTAAGGGTAATGTGCCTTTTTGCCCCCTATTTGCTTATATTTTTCTCTTTCCCTTTGCTTTTCAGCAGGTTTATTATTCATTTATTTGTTTGTTTGCTTGTTTGCCTATTTATTTACTTTATCTTTATTGAAGTATAATAGACAACACTATAATTCAGCAGTTTGATTTTAGATATAGTTTCCTTTATATTTATCCAACTTGAAGTTTGAAGAACTCTTTGAATCTTTATATTCATCAAACTCTTTGGTTTGATACAGTTCATTTGTTTTGGAAATTTGGAGATTAGTATTATATCTTCACATATTGCTTTTGTTGCTATCTCTTCTCATCTGCTTCTGGGATTCCAATTATATATATGTTATGTCTTCATATTGTATCTTAAACTTCCCTCATTCTCCTTTCTATAATTTACAGTTTTTTCCCACTCAGAACTTCAACCTACATATTTTCCCTTCTAGTTCATTAATCTTCTTTTTGCTGTTCCAGTCTGTTCTTAAGCCCATTCATTAAATTCTTAATTTTAGTTACAATTCATTTTTCACTTACAAAATTTCCATTTGACTTATAAAAATAGTTGCCATTTGTGTGTTGAAATTTTTCTCTTTTTTTTTTTTTGCGTATTAGTCATAATTACTTTAAATGCTTGTTTGATAACTCCAATATCTAATTCACTCTGGATATTTTACTATTGTCTGTAGCAACTCCCAGAGAGATTTCACTTCCTATACCACTGACGATACTTAAGTGATATCTACATGAAAAAGCATTATTTAATATGACAGTAGAGGCATAGGCAATAAAAGTTAAAAGGACTACATTAAAGTCAAAAACTCTGTGCACCAAAAAACACAATCATCAGTGAAAAAGAATTGTAATGAGAGAAACATTTGCAAATCATATATCTGATAGCAAGTTCATATTCAGAATATTTAAAGAACTCTTAAAACTCAACAACAAACAAAACAGCCTGATTGAAAAATGGACAAAGGACTTGAAAAGATATTTCCCCAAAGGTTTGTATTATAAATGGCCAACAAACACATGAAAAGATGTTCAACACCACTCATCATATGAAAATGCAATTAAAAACCACAATGAGAAATCATCTCATACCCAATATGATGGCTCCTATTTAAAAAGCAGAAAATAATAAGTGTTTATGAGGCTATAGAGAAATTGGAATCCTGTGCACTGTTCATGGGAATGCAGAATTGTGCAACTGCTGAGGAAAACAGTATGGTGATTCCTCTAAATGTTAAACATAGAATTATCATATGATCCAGCAGTTTCACTTGTGAGTATATACTAAAAAGAATTAAAAAGCAGGGTCTCAGAAAAGATATTTGTACATCCATATTTATAGCAGCATTAGTCACAATAGCCAAATGGTGGGAGCAACCTAAGTGTCCATTGATTGTTGAATGGAAAAACAAAATGTGGTATGTGTATACAATGGAATATTACTGGGCCTTAAAAAGGAAATTCTGCTATATGCACTACATAGATACACCTTAAGGACATTGTGCAAAGTAAAATAAGTCCATTGCAAAACACAAATTCCACTTATTTGAGATATTTAGAATAGTCAAATTCATAGAGACAAAGTAAAATGTTGGTTGCCAGGGCCTGGGGGAGTAAGGAGTGAGGACTGGAGATTTATTTAATGGATTTCAGTTTTGCAAGAAGAAAAGAGTTCTGGAGATTGTTTGCACAACAATGTAAATATGTTTAACACTATTGAACTGTACACTTAAAAAGGATTAAAATAGCAAATTTTATGTTGAATGTATTTTACCACAATTAAAAATTTAAAAAAAAACTTAAAATATTAACAAGTGTTGTTTAATATATTTGTTGCAATAAAGGTGAGCTTTTATAGAGACTTTTAGCACACCAAACTGGAAGTTAATAATATACTTTTTAAAGTATGTATGTTAATGTTGTATATTAATTGATATGGGTTTTAATGTGAAATTATCCATGCTTTCTTAGATAAATTCAAATTAGGTATGTTGTTTTATTTTTAATGGAATCTGTGTTGTTTTTTCCAATTTTTTTAAAAAGACTTGTGTGTCTGGATTTATTGGCTAGATATGTCTATAATTTTCTTTTTCTGTGCTATCCTTGTCTAGTTAAGGTATCAATGTTTTATTAGGCTCATAAGACAAATTGAGTATCTTCAATGTTTTTCTCTTCTTTTGAAAGTTTACATAAGAAAAGTTATTTTTCTTTTTAAAAATTTAGTAAACTTCACTCATAACATACTTTTTGTGGAAAAGAAATTTGGCTATTAATTCAATTTTTTATATAACTATCAGTCTACTCAGGTTTTCCATTTCTTTTGGAGTCAATCTTGGTAATATATTCTGCTAGATTGGTGATTTTATTTAAATTTTATTACCATAAATATGTTCACCATATTATCTTATGATTTAAAAAAATACTGAAACAAGTAGTCTCCTGGTTATTATCCATATCCAGTCAGGTTCCAGAGTTCCAAAATAGTTTATTCAAGGAGCTCTTTCCAACTCATACATGGCTTTGGTGAAGGGACCAACTCTTAGAGTTTCTTGCTCCATCATTTCACATGACGTCACTCTGATCTGGGCTGGTCTCACCTTTAAGAAAAGCTGAAACCAGGAACCAGCGTGTCGAGCAGTCTTCTTTAATTTTACTTTCTCATCGGTGTTTCTTGTGAGGCACACCTACGAGCAGTTAGTTGTTCATATGACAATGTCTTACCACACCTTCATTTTTGAAAGACAGTTTTGTTTTTTATTACAAGATATTTAGATAACAGGGTTTTCGTTTTGTTTTGTTTCTATTAGCACCTTGAACATTTTATTGTCCTGTGGCCTCCACTCTTTCTGATGAAGAAGTCAACAGTTAATCTTAGGGGTGTTGCCTAGTATGTGACAGTAGCTTTTTCTCTTCCTATTTTCAAGATTTTCTCTTTGTTTTTAAACATTTTGACTATGATGGGTCCGGATATATGTCTCTCTGTGTTTATCCCACTTGAAGCTTGCTGAGCTTCTTGGATGCGTAGGTTAACATTTGTCATTAAATCTCGGAAAACTTCAGCCATTAATTGTTTTGAATATTTTTGTCCTTTTCTTTCTGTCCTCTCTGATACCCTCATTACATACATAATAGTGCACTTAATGATGTCCCACTTTTCTCTGAGACTCTGTTCATTTTTTTCCTTCTTTTCCTTCTGTGTTTTTCAGATTTATGTATTAATAATTTCTATTGATGTATCTGCAAATTAATTGGTTCCTTTTTTCTACCAACTCAAATCTACTAGTGAGCTCCTCTCGTGAATGTTTTATTGTGATTATTGTACTTTTCAACTCCAGAATTCCATTGATTCTTTTAAAAATCTCTAGCTTTTTGTTGATACTCTCTATTGGAGGAGACATTGTCATTATACTTAAAAAAAATTCTTTGTTTAGTTTCCTTTAGTTCTTTCAACATATTTGTAATAACTGCTTTGAAGTTTCGTCTACTATTAATAATTCCACCATCTGTGCCCCCCTTGAATGGCAGTTTTTATTGTCTGCCTGTTTTCTTGTATATGGGTCACACTTTCCTGTTTCTTTTCATCTTATAGTTTTCTTTCATTGAAAATGGAACATTTTAGATTTTATATTGTAGTAACTTGTATGCTTATTGCCCCCTTCCCAGAGAGGAGTTGTTTTTACTTTCTTTGCTTGGTTGTTGCTTATTTCTTTCGTGACTGGGTTAAACTAATCATGCAAAATCTATTTCTCCCATAGTGTGCAGCCTCTAATGTATTACTCAGGTTTTCCCTGCATGTTTTTACCTTTTAACCTGATCCTAAATGGCCACTCTTTGGTCAACATAAGTCAAGTGACTTATTGGTCAAAAGTTATGCTTGAGCTCCCTTAGCCAATTGGATTCTTTACCACGTCCTATCAGATGTATGTAATTTGCAGTCTGCTCTCACAACCTAGGAAGTTCATTTTTGTACCACATTCAGCTGGAGACTTGGTAACTTGGAAGTTTCCTCCCTAATCATCCCTGAGAGGGGGCAGTCTTGTGCTTCACACATTCTTACAGTTTGCCAAGGATGATTCTGTTTTTAAGCTTGGTTTCTTAGGTGTTGCCTCTGGAGCAGAGTAGCTTCTTATTCAGTTAGTGTTTGGATGTATTTAACCCTCTTGTTCCATTGAAGCCTTACCTTATGTTGGGGGGTTGCGTGTGGCTCAGAGAATGCTTTCAGATATGCACCATCTTCTGCTCTGATTGAGCCAACATGGGTGCAGCCTCGCACAAACACACAGCTTTCTTGACCCCAGAGTTAACTGTAATCCCAGGAGGCTCTTAGCTATCTCTCTATTCTATTAACCTTCTGTCTGTCCTGCTATTTGACTTGTATAATGGAGCTACTAGCCTCCTCTTCATTGTTCTCCACCTGATCTTTATGATTTTCACAACATGCTTAGGCATGAAGCTCTCCTTTCTCTTCCAAACAGTCCCTTCGGGCAGACCTGCAGAGTTCCTCTCATGACCCACCTCTCCCCATGTTCATAACCCCCATGCGACTGCACCTGAATTGGGGATGGAGACCCACTGTAATTTCGGTGATATCCCTGTTGGATAAAAAGGCACTGGAAAGTGAGGGAGCCAGGAGTGGCAATCCCTTACATTTTTGGTTTGACCCTCCTGGCATGGAAACTCTGCTGCATGAGTACATGGAGCAGGTGGGGGTGATTGGATCCCCAATATTCTCAGATTTCCTTGCCTAGGGTAGAGTTTCTATCCCATGAGTGGGGATGGATGGAGAAAGGCAGCCCTGGTCCTCTTGGCTAGGGCTGCTTGGAATAGAGCTTCTAGAATACAAGTTTGGTGGTGGGGCAGGAGGGTGGTGGTGCATGAGAAACCCCAATGGCATATCCCTCCTGGGTTGAATCTATAACTCCAGATTGAGAGATGGGGAAGAGTGATTTCCCATGTTCTTGGCTGCTTCTAGACAGCTATTGCTGCCTGGAGTTGAACACCTGAGCATTTATAACATGGAGCTGTGAGTGAGTAAGAGTGGCTGGTAGCTCCCTTTTCTTAACAGGATTTAATAGATTTTCTTGAATAATGTTTCTCTGTTTGCTGATGTCTTTAGGACAGTTTCCAGAGGCTTTAACTTGCTGTTTTCTTAAAATAATTTTCACTAGTTTAATTGTTGTTTTGCTGAGGAGAGGGCCCACTGAGCTCCTTACTCTGACATTCAGGAAGTCCCACCCCTAAATGATCTATTAAAAAATGGAAACTTAACAATGATTTTCCTGCTCTGAAACTATATCTCCTCTCTAACTTAGAGCAGTTTAATGATTCCCCCTTGCTTTTAGAATGAAATCTAAAATTCTTAACCTATCTAGCCTATATAACCCAGTTTATCGCTCTAGCCCTGATGTGAGCTAGTTACGTCCTTACTACTTTTCCCTTGGCCACATGAGGTCTCTCCCCTTTGCCCAAACAGAGTTCTTTTCTGCCATGGGACCTGCCCGTAAACTTTCATGTGACAGAAAAGCTGTGTCATCATCTCTTTACCTACCTAATTCCTGCTCATTGTTCAGCATTTAGTTTAAGCATTACACGTTAGCAAACTCCTCTTTTTGTCCCTTTCCACACCTGTAATTTGTTATGAATTGCTCATTATTTAATAGTGTTTCCTTTGCTAGTTGATTCTGAACTCCCTGAGGGATTGTTTTCTTTCTTTTTTTTATTGTTAGACTCAATTTGGTTGACATCGGTTAACAAGAATTACATAGGTTCCAGGGAGTCCCCTGGTGGTGTAGTGGCTTAGGCTTCGGCGCTGTCAACGCTCCGGCCTGGGTTTGATTCCCAGCCAGGGAACTACCCACATTTAAAAAAAAAATTATATAGGTTCCAGGTGTATAATTCTACAGCATCATCTGTGTGTTGCATTGTGTGTTCACCACACAGAGTCAGCTCTCTTTCTATTGTGTATTCTCAATGACCTCAATAAAGACTTGACCAATAGAGTGATTGATCCCTTGCAGAGCCTATACACATGAAGAACAATGCTGGATTATCCTGTAATATAAGGTGGGGAGTAACACAGTGGTTACTCATATTTTCATCTCTTCACAAGTTATGCAGTTATTCTAAGGCATTTATGTTTTGGCCAGGGCATATAGATTCTTCTGGAGTTTGGATGCCCAGTTCAAGCACCGTTAATTTAAAGAGGCAGTGGTAAGATGCATCTTCTAGTACCTCCAACACAAATAAGAGCTTCCCTCTTCCCTTTCTTTCCCAGATCTCTCTGTGAAATCAACTGAAGCATCTTGGCTGAAAGGAACTTGTGGGAACCAATACAGTGAATATGCTGACTCATGTCTCCTCCTCATCCCCTTCTTTCTTTTGTGTCAGGTGGAATTATGAAAACATATCTACCTTGTTTATTGGCACTAGTAGACAATAAAGTTCTCTTTTTGTTTCTTTCCCAGCAGACAGATAATTGTTTTAGTTCTGTTACATACCTGTGAGCTCTTTGAGTTCCTTCCATTGTTTATAAGTTCTTGCCCAGTCATCGCTGCAAAATTCCTCTAATCTTGGTTCCATTAATTCACAGCTCTCCAAATGGCCATACTTATCCCAGTCAGTGCATGAATAATGTTGGTATTATAGTATCCCTGTATCAAGGAAGAAACAGTGCATTCAAAATTCAAATTACTCATAATTAAAAGAAGCATAACTCTCTGAGTGCCTTGACAGTGCCCAAAAGTCCTATCCCGAATCTCTGCAAATGTCACCAACACATGTTTATCCTCTTCTAAATAGCCCCCCCAAATGGTTTTTGAATGATGGAGAAACAATACCTGCTTATCCTCAAGGACTAGCAGAATGAGAAAAAATAATTTTCTTATTAAATTTTATTGCTTTCCTGTTTTGTTTAATCATCACACTTGTGGCCACAGAGTGCTGTGAGTCCAGTGGGAAATACACAGCATTTTCCTTTAGTATGTATTTCTTCTTCCACTGGATTTTCTAGGGGTAGGGAGTGTCACCTCCAAGTGTACCATTGTTTCTGCCTATGCAGAACAAAATCTACATTCCAAGCAACTGACTTGTAAGTGGACTTTTAGAATGCACTGGCTCCAAATTTTAGGGCTACCTATATAATACACAGACATCAGAAAGAGTAATTTATTTGTACTTTCAGAGTTTTCTTTATTTGACCTTTTTTTCATTTAAAATTATTATTTAAAGAAATACAGAAGCCCACTCCACTGTAATGAATCATATTTCTCTGTCACTCTATGGTACATGCTGTATCTCAGTTGATTGTGGCTTGGCCCAGAGTAGACAATTATCAAATGAACAAATGGATGGTTGAATGAATAAATGAATGGATGAATAAACAAATGAGTATCACATGGAGCATAGTTAGAGGGATTGGAAATTTTAAATTGGAGAAAATTTAGACAAAACGTAATCATTTCTTCAGATATTTGTAGGTCTTTTTCCTTTTAAGATTCAAAAAGTTTATGAGGCAGATCCAGGCACACAAAGGTTCATTTCAATCCAATGAACACTCACAGAGGACCTACTATGTGCCATGTTTGTCCCACTGAAAATAGAATCACTAAATAGTACACGCACGTGCTGGTGCTTTGGGTCAGGTGGGGGGACTGTGGAAATGAGTGGATTTCTAGAAAGGAAACAGTCTTACTGGGAAATAGCACTGGGAACATGTCTAGAAGCTGGGTTTAATTTTCACTTCAATGTTGTTCCTAATTGGAGTGAGTGAGGGAAAGCTAATGACATTGTGTGTGTGTGTGTGTGTGTGTATTGGTGGGGGATATACTGGACCCACCTTTCAGTACCATCGCTTACAACAGTTAATATTTAATGCTCTATGAACCCATCCCCTCAAAGCATATTTTTTAAGGCAACATGAATGACTGCTTATTGGGTAAAAGATCAAGAAGTTTCCAGAAAGAAAAAGATTAATATTTTGAGAACATTTTCCTTACATTTTATTTGTAAGTGACCCCCCCCCCCCATAAAAGCAATCTGCTAAATAATTTCTTACCCTTATGAGAAAATGTACTATTTTCTAAAATAGTACAACAGAGATACCCCTACTCTGTTAGATGTCCTGATTGGGTTTATTTGGATAGTGAGGTCAGTGTATGTATAAGTTTGCAAGGGGGCTGACTTACAGCCATGTCTCAGGAAAGCTGAGCCTTTGCTAAGGGGCCTCTGCTGTGTGTTCGCCCAAAGCATTCAAATTAACTTGAGGTGTGGGAAGCAGGCTGCTATTTTCCTGCTTCTGTTAATACTCCAAGGGCCCAGGGAAGGCCTGCAATCTACCAGTTCTGAGTGAGAAAGGCAGGCCGGGTAACTGGAGGCTGTCATACGCTGGCCAGCAAGCAAAGGGCAGGCTGTGAGCCCATGAAAATGTCCAGGGCAGGATTGGGAGGAAACATCAGATAAGAGGGCAGGATCCTGAGTGCTCAGCAGCACATGACTGACACTGGACAGGAAGGGAGGCTTGCAGCTTAAATAATATCACATGAACTTTCTCTTGGTATGAGGCCTTATCAAAGGACCTCCTGAGCCTTGGAGAATTCCAAACCTACAGGAAGGGGAAATGTACGATTTTCAGGGCCTTGGGTCCTCCCTTCAGGAGCCATTTGTCCCTCAGCTAGCAGACAAGGCCCTGGGCTCTGGCCACCCTTCCATCCATAGGAACGTCCTGATTGTCCCCCACCGCCTGCCCTGCTATTCCTGGCTTGGGGACTGTGAGCCAAGGAAATGCATGTGTAATGAGATTTATGGCCACATTTTCCACACCCCATCTGGGAACACAAGGTCTGACAAGCATGCGTGTGCTTGTGGGATTATGACCAGAATATGTGTAATCAGAGCTGCCCCAGAAATCTGGCATCTGTTGTGACCAAGCTTTAAGCATTAGGATCCCAGTTTTTATGGCCCTCACAACCCTAACAGCTGCCTTTTCTTACACTATTCCAAGCTGGGTTCACTTCAGGTGACATTCAGGTGACAGTAGGCATCTGTGATGATACCGGAGGCCCTGAGGCACCCCAACTGCATAAGTAATCATGTCTTGATACAACCTCAACTTTAGTTAGGGTTCTCAATGAGGGTGTTATTTCAAAAACAATGTTAGTACGAGGACATTGTTTGTCTTTTAGATTAACAACAGGTTTTCTTAATGATAATATTCACTTTGGT
This sequence comes from Lyroderma lyra, assembly GCA_004026885.1. NCBI lineage: Eukaryota > Metazoa > Chordata > Mammalia > Chiroptera > Megadermatidae > Lyroderma > Lyroderma lyra. The sequence goes on along the minus strand of PVJL010006040.1, from coordinate 73,199 downwards.
GAAGAAAGAGGATGAGAAGAGTACTACAGATAGGAGCGTACATTCATGAAACTTCTATGTAAAGGAGTTCGCCAGTTTGTCAAGGAGCCTTAAAAAAAATTAAGAGTTCTACACAGTTTTGATTACATGTATTCTGTCTCATCACCCACTTTGGGCTAATAATTAAACAATGTCCTTTAAGGAAATAATCAGCTTTGTCCCCCAAATAAACAATCTTTATGGGCAAAGATGTATGATGTTTATCCCAGTATTATTAATGTTAAAATGTGTCCAATAATAAAGGAATGGTTAAATTAGTCACATTAAACTTATGTAGTAGACTACTATGCCTCCATGAAAAATGACACACTTAGAGAAAATACAAAGTTCACAGAAAAGAAAATACAAATCCTCTTAAATACATGAAAAGCTCTGATTTAACATGGGAAGAAGACACTTGTGGACATGCATACCAGGTGAGGATTACCAGGAATACCATCTAGGAGGCCCACATACTCTGTAAGGGGGAAAAGTAAATCCACAACCTTCTTGGAAGATAACTGGCAATAGCGATCAAATTTTAAAATGCAAAAACCTTTTCATCCAGAAATTCTACTTTTAGGAATTTATCCTGTGGACACATTTACATTTCTAAAATAATGAATGTACAAGGAGAATTATCATATTACAATATTATCTCAATGACAAAAGCTGAGAACCAGCTAAATGTCTACCAATAGAGTATGGGGTAAACACACTATGTACAGCTATTAAATGTATGCAGCTTTTAAAAAGAACGAGGTAGTTCATTTAGCTAATGGTGCTGTGGAGCTGTATCCTAAATATCTTAAATGGACAAAGGATGGCACAAGAACTAATATACTACTAATGTGTATGTGTGTATACATTTATCGACTATCTCAGGAAGGACATGAAAAGCTGTTAGTAGTGACAAGGGACAAGAATGAAGGGAACACTTATTATTTACCTTATTATTTACTTTATGTTCTTTCATATTTTTCAAATTTTGTACCATGTAGGCATATAACCTATTTAAAATTAATTTTAAAAAATAAAAATTAAAGATCAAAAATAGAAATACATTTAAAAATTACTGGGGAAATGCTCATAGTATAAAACTCAGTGGGGGAAAGCCACCTATTTATGGTACAGTCTCATTTGTTTTAAAAAAAAGAATGTATGGAGAGGAAAAGACAGGAAAGAACACATCGAAGTGAAACTAAATGATAGCTAAATTAAAATCTTTTAATTAATTCTGCTTAGTTTCGAGATTATTTGCAATGACTATATATATTATTTCTGTAATCAGAACAAAAAACACACAATGTATCTCTGGTTAGTGAGATTAAGGGAACCCTATTTTCTTCATTGTTTTTGTTTGGTATTTTTCCATAATAGTTTTGTGCTACTTTTATACATTAAAAAAGAAGAAGACAACGAAGAAGCATGGATCAGAGTTTCCAAAACTATGCCTAGGGCGTCTGAGCAGTGCCTTGGACAGGGGGCGGCTTCTGCCACGGGACACCCTCTGGCCAGGCTGGACTCGTCCCACGGTGACCACCCACTGGCCCCGCAGGGCAAGGGGGAGCTCATTCTTACTGCTGAGTACCACTGTTCCCCAATCAATGACCTCTCTGTTCAAGCAGCCACATTGCTGCTGCAGGGGGACCTTGGGAGCGAGAAGTGGAGTGGGGAGAGCAGCGAAGAGCCAGAGAAACAGAGGCCACGGGGAAAAGCTGGGCCCAGAGTAGATTCTAGGCTGCACACATCTGGGCCCCAGTGCTGTAGGCCACTTGGAACACACCCTAACTCTGGCTCCTTTACTCTCTGAAGTTGCTTGAGGTTTCTTGAGTATCTCCCATGCTGGAGGTCTTAGCCTCTGCTGTTTCCCAAGGGTTGTGCCTGTCATTCTAGATAGACCCTGAGTGCATACAGCTGTGAAATTCCTGGCCCAGAACCCTGACCTATTGGAATAGCTGTTTTCTAACAGATAGCAACCATACACATGTATGAATGGTGTGAAAAGAGGGCCAGACGCAGGACAATCCTGGCAGCTAAGCTGAGGCGGCTGCCTGTCTGGGTTGTCTCCTGCCTCATCTTCCACTAATAAAGGAGACTTTCTAATTTGTGTATTTATCCCACCAATTTTTATGGAAGATGGCTATAAATTATTTAACAAAATTAGTGGCTTAGGACAATTTTTCAGACATATAGAAGGAAAGTATTTTGAGGAAGGGACACCTTTTTCTAGTTGGTCTTATGGATCAGTAGCAACTCTGTTAGCAAATGCTGAGTTTAAATTCAGGAGCCACATCCTGCCCCTGTTCAAAACCAAGCCAGTCTGCTGTGAACGTGCTGGAGGTCACTGTGGGTGACTGGGCAGTGCTGGACACGATAGCTTCAGATGCACGTTTACAAATGCTAAGGTGGCAGAACCATGCTCTTTTATTTGCATCTTGAGTGGGCATAGGAGAGGCTATCAGTTCTGCCCTCACACTTGGATTTCTGACTTCCCCGATTTCAAAGCAATGATTGAGACCTAAGGGCTCTATTAAGCAGAAATTGCTGCCTGACTTGCCAAGCTTCGGTAACGTCATCGCTATGGCGTTGAGTCCTGACTCACAGACTTATGCTCTCTCCCAGATTGCCAAGAGTAGATGAGTGAGCCCATCTGACGGCTCACAGCCTTTGCGCTGCGTGCTTGTGCGTGTGTGTATACAAGCAAGCGTGCAAGCTCACTCACATGCATAATGAATACACATGGACTTCTGAAATTCTTACTGAAATACTGATACAAAGTGCTTTTGTCCACATTCAGTTTCAAGGTGGGAAAAACCAATTGGTTCTCCTGAGACAAATATAGTTGAAACGTGTCAGCCACCTTGGATTGCCATGTTGGGGAAGTGTTTTCGTAATGTGGGGGCCCTAAGTCTGGGAATGGCCCCTAAGTCTGGGAATGGCCCCAAGTTCTGCCACACAAGGGCTTCTCTCTCTCTTTTCTCTCTGTTCTTCACCTCCTTAACTAAGCTATTTGTGCAAAAGGAGCAGAAGGTCACTGAAATCCCAGGGTTCCCTTGGGACCCTTATATCTCCTTTCAAGGACACTCCTTTTCTCCACAAAGCCTTTCAAGGGGCCACTCCCTAATGTCCTATCTGAGCCATCTAGACCACTTTTGAATTCTAGACCTGTATAGTTTGCTGGTTGCCAAATATCTAAGAGGAAAAGATGTATCAAACTCAATGTTCCTGACTAGTGAACCCATTAGTCAGCTTGCTCATTTACACACTTCCTTCTCTCCCTATCATCTTGATGGGGTGGCTACGAGAGAACCTAGCAGAACTCCAATGACAGAACGTGCAGTTGACCAAGGGCCCCACTTCTGTGCTCTGAAATCCATCACTACATTTGCACTAAGGCCCTACTTCCCACAGGCCACTCCCAGCGGTGACTGAGTGTGGCGAGGATACCAAGGGAGATCCATTCCTGACTGACGTGGGATAACTCTGACAGCTGACTGGCTCAAGAACTGCCCGATGACCTTGCAGAATCTTCCATAGACTGCATGGCAGTCTAGGATGCTTTTATCCAAACTTCCCTCCCTCACTTCAACACTTGGGGTGTCTTGCATCTGTGGCATGTGGCTCTCCCAGGTTTCTACAGCTCCTTTTCTATTTTCTTAAATGAAAATCTTTACACATTTCAGCCCATCTTGGCATCTTTTTCTCAAGGGGCCAGAATAACAAAAGTAGTCCTGCAAGAGGTAATACTAGCCTCTTTCAATTCTAGTAGATCCACCCATCTGTGGCACAGGGATAAGTACTTATTCTGAGTGTGCGTTTGTCTTTCCTGCCTTTGGATGGTATAGTAGTGATATGATCGGGGCTCACATTCGCCAGGGGACACAGCCAGGACCCTCGTAAGCTGCGAGGCATTGACATTCAGACCCTGTTTCCTCAAAAGACACCATTCAGAGACTGAAAATGATCGAGTCCATGCAATGGAAAAATACATTTGCAATATATGTACCTGGTAAGTCTTGTGTACAGGATATATGAATTCTTACAAGTCAATAAGGAAAAAAGCAGATAACACAACAGAAAAATCGGCAAAGCATTTCAAGAGGGCTTTTACAAATGACAATGTTCAAACTGCTAATAAACATTTGAAAAATTGTTAAATTCTACTAGTTATTTGGGAAACATAATTAGAGCTTCAATGGGATGCCTCTGGAAATGGCTAAAATAAAAACACTGGACAACACCAGGGGTCAGCTGAGTTGAATAACCAGACTTCTCCCACTCCGTTAGTGGAAATGCATATTAGAACAATTACCTTGCAAAACGGTTTCACAGTATCTATGAAACTGTACATACACATTTACTGTGAACAGCAATTTCAGGTGTACATAAGCTCACCAAAAGATGGAACAAGAATGTTCCTAGCAGCATTATTCATAATGCCATAAGCAGTTCTGTTTGGTAAGTGCTTAAAATCAACAAACACAAACAGTCTAGATTGTTAAAAATATGAATAGCGGTTATCTCCCCTGAGATCAGATGTAGCTGGGAGGGCCAGGGTAGTGACTGGAACTGGGCACGAGGCTGGCTTCTGGGGTGCTGGGACATTATGTTTCATGATCAGGGTGCTAATTACACAGGTGTGCTTACCTTAACAAAATTCGTCAAGATGTACCAGGATGTGTGCAACTTTTCTGTATATTTTGCTTCAATAAAATATACTTTAAAAAGTTTACATTTTTTTCTGAATATTTTTGTCATCAAATATTATGAACACAGGCTAGAGAAAGAAAAATTGCAATGAGATGACTCACTTTGAACATTTTAATGATCTTGAATGATCTTTTCAGCCTTTTCTCTATACACACAGATATCATCTCTAGCTTCTTCTTCAGATAAAATCAGGACCGTGTTCTACTAGATGTTATTTTGTAATTGCTTCTTACAACTTCAAATGTATATTTGGCTATTACATTGTAAACATTTTCCATGTCATAAGCATTGTTTTACCACATTTAAAGGGCTGATACTTGTTCATTGAACTGGTGCTTCATTTCTATATAAGAACACAGTTTTCATGTTTAGGTCGTTTCCAGTTTGCCAATATTATAAACAATAATGTGATGATCATTCTTGTATCTAATTTTTTGCCCCATATCCATGATTATTTCTTTAGACTCACATCCTAGAAGTTCAGTGTCTGGGTATAAACAGCATGCATACTCTTGAGATTTATATATCCCATAGTTAATTTTTTAACAACCATGTAATAATTCACATAAAAAGCATGCTTTCAAATGGACTCCTATTAGTTGGTGTTTGACATCCTGAGAGCCACAACAATGATGACAATGACAGTGTTAATAATTATCATGTTACCTATTATATCAATCACTTCACTTATTTCCCACCAAAATCCTGGTTAGGCGGATACTAACTACCTTTTACAAACAGGAAGACAGATGTAAGTGAAGGATCTTATTCAGATTCTTAAAAAAAGAAAGCTGGATTCACAGTGAGGCCTGTTCAGCACCACAGCCCTCTCCCCTACCCCGTGCTATTTCCCAGGAAATGGCAAGCCCTTTTGCCAAAGCATATCAGGGAACCCCATTGGACCAGCGATTAAGCTGTATTATCAATAGTTAATAATGATCTTAGTAAAAGCTAATGTTCAATTTATTCTAATAGGCTGATTAGAAAAGAAAGTAGGATAGAGACAAAGAAAGAAAATGAGTCTGGAAGAGGGGCTCCATGTGGGGAGGAATTCTGAATCTGATGGAAGCTGCCAGAAGATAAAAAAACATTGAAATCCCGCGTCAAACCACTTGTTGATGACATGTCACAAGCTTGTACAAGCCTCCTCAGCCACCAGGGCACCAGGCTGTTAGGCCTCATTCCCCTGGAGGTAGATTGATAAGCACATTCCACTGAGACCAGATGTAGCTGCCAGAGGCCAGGAGCCAGTTTACGGGAAGATACAGAGGGAGTGGGGCGGCTTGTGCAGGCTTTCTGATTGTGTCTCAGAATGTTTATGAAAGGCCAAGGAAGTGAGACTCTTGGGGATGTTTCAGTGAAACTCTGGATCGAGCTGCATCCATTTTTCCATGAAGCTATTAGAGCTAGCTACTCAGAAGTAACAAGAGAACTTGGCATGTGCATATGTGTGTGGGAGCCTGCGCGTGTTTGGGTGTGTGTGTGTGTGTGTTTGTGTGTGTGAGCATGGTGAGCATAAAGGAAGGAAATACTGTGATTGACAGGTTTGGGAGAAACTGGATGTGTATGCTTTTTGACAATATGCCCTTAGTCCTTCTCCCTGCTGACTTACATTTTACCATATACCTTGTCAATTGATAGGGTGAGTAGCTTAGACAGGTATAGAAAAGAGTCAATGTGGGAAAGTGGGAGAGAAAGCTTTGGAATGCTACAATCTGATTTCTAATCCAAATTTAGTCACAGATTGGCTTCACATAAGAGTAACAATAGCTAACACGACTTCCAGGATCTATGCTAAGTGCATCTCTGTATCTAATTTAATTTTCAAAACCACTCCACCACAAAGATTCTCCTATTGTCCCTATTTTACATATGAGGAAACTGAAGTTCAGAAGGCTTAGGAAATTTATGGCAGATCACAAAGAATTTTCTAAAGGCAAATTTGAACTGAGGCCCATCTAACTCCAATGTGCCTATTCTTCCTTAATGGCATGAATTGGAGAGAAGTTTTTAAGCTAGGCCTCTGTTTCCTTTTTTTTTTAATGGAAATAACCCACCAAGTGCATGGTATTGTGTGGAGTTAGAAATTAAATATGGTATGATAGGCCAGAATATGGCACATAGTAAGTCCTCAATGAATGTTACTTTTGCTTTCTGCCCAGGGGCTTGTAGGAAGGGAGAGGGCACATGAAAAAAAACCAAACCAAACCAAACCAAACCATCTGGTACTTTGGATAAAGCTGGATTGGACAAGCTCAATGCTATAAATATGAAGAAGGATTCAGATTCTACTGAGAGTACTAACAGGATAAAGGAATTGCAGATATACTGACTTGGCCATAATCTTTCAGCAATTTGTCTAATTGTCAAATGAGGAAATGAGTACCTTGCCCTAAGTCATATTGCTGGGGTTCTCTCCAAGAGGCTGAGCATGCCTCCTAAGATTTTATTATTTTTTATTGAGATAGAATTCATTTACCATGAAATTCACTTTTGAAGTGTACAATTCAGTGGTTTTAGTATATTCACAAAGAAGTGCAACCATAGCCACTATATAACTCTTTAGTTAGGTAGTATTTTCATCACCCCAAAGAGAATCGCCATATTCATTAGCAATCAACTCCCCATTCCTCTCTCCCTCAGACCCTTGCAGTCACTGATCTGCTTTATGTATCCATTGATTTTCCTTTTCTGGACATTTTCTAGAAATAGGACATGTGGCCTTTTGTGTCTGGTGTTTTTTACTGAGTATAATGTATCCAAGTTCATCCATGTTGTAACATAAATCAGTATTTTATTCTGCTTTTTACCCAGTAATATTTTGTTGTATGAATATGTCACATTTTATCTGTTAAAGGAAGTTATGACTGTTTCCACTTTTGGGCTATTACAATAAAGCTACTGCTATAAACACCTGTATACAAGTTTTTGTGTGGACATACATTTCAATTATCTTGAGTATGAACCTAGGAGTAGAATTGTTGAATGGGTGTTGGATTTTGTCAATGCTTTCTCTGCATCTAGTGAGATGAATATGTGATTTTTTCCTTTATTTATTACTATGGTGTACGAGGTCAGACAACTAAGTTTACAAACTTATTCTAGAAAAAGTGCTACATACCTCATTGCTGTCGTCATATGACCCTCGATGTCCTGAATGTCATAAAAATGTCTTCCTTTCAATATTTCCTTTATCTTCAGGTAAAGAAAAAAGTGACTGGGGGCCAGATCAGTTTAAATAGGGAGGGTGTTCCAAAACAGTTATTTGTGTGCTGGCTAAAAACTCCCTCACAGACAGTGCTGTGTGAGCTGGTGCACTGTGGTGATGCAAGAGCCGTGAGTTGTTGGTGAAAAGTTCAGGTCATTTTTGTCCAATTTTTCATGCAGCCTTTTCAGCACTTTCCAATGGTTCACTTGGTTGACTGTCCAGCTGGTAAATTCAGATTCAGAATTAAGAAGTGTTCCTTTCTCTTTGTGATTGTTGAATTCCCTATTTTTTCTTTCAAACCTGTCAGATTTTGCCTCACATACTTTGGAGATCTGTTGTTAAGTGCATTATGTTTGTAATTGTTTTATATTCTCGATGGATTGACTCTTATCATTATAAAATGTCCTTTTTTATCTCTAGTAACAGTTTTTACGTTAAAGTAAATTTAGTCTGATATTAGGATAGCCACTCTAGCTCTCTTTTCTTTACAGTTTGCATGATATATACCTTTCCCATCCTTTTACTGTATATCTATTTGTGACTTTGATTCTAAAGTGTGTCTCTTGTAGACAGTTTATATGTATTTAGATCATGTTTTTAATCCATAATTTCTCTGTCTTTAAATTGGAGTGTTTAATCCATTTATATTTAATATAATTACTGATAAAGTAAGATTTGTATTGCCATTTTGTTACTTGTTTTCTACATGTCTTATGTCTTTTTTTTTTTTTTTTTTTTTTTTTTTTTTTTTTTTTTTTTTTTTTTTTTTTTTTTTTTTTTTTTTTTTTTTTTTTTTTTTTTTTTTTTTTTTTTTTTTTTTTTTTTTTTTTTTTTTTTTTTTTTTTTTTTTTTTTTTTTTT
>PVJL010006040.1:0-64300 GCA_004026885.1 Lyroderma lyra | reverse complement strand
ATACATTTATACTGTCTTTGGTATTTAATGTTATTGTTATCTTTAACTGTATTGTTACCAGTAATCTATACTTCTTTATGTGTATTCAAGCATTATCTAGTATTCTTTCACTTCAGCTTGAAGAACTCTCTTATTATTATTATTATTGTACAGCAGGTCTGATAATAATATTAGAATGTCTTGATTTTGCCTTCATTTTGAAAACATAGTTTTGCCTCAGGTAGCATTCTTGGATGAAAGTCTTTTTCTTTCAGCACTTTGAATATATCATCCCACTGCCTTCTGGCTTCCATAGTTTCTGATGAGAAATAAGCTATTAATCTTATTGACCATCCCTTATACGTAATACATTGTTTCTTTTTATGTTTTCAAGATTGCTTCTATTCTTGTCTTTTAACAGTGTGTGTGATGTATCCAGGTGTGAATCTCTGACTTTACTGGAATTTGTTGAACTTGTTGGAGGGATAGATTAATGTTTTTTCATCAAATGTGGGAATTTTTAAAATTTTTTTAAAGTATTCTTTCTACCTGTTTTTCTCCTTTCCTAAGACTCCCAGTATTAATATATTGACACACTTGATGGAGTCCCATAGGTCTCTGAGGCTCTTTTCATTTTTCTTCTTCTTTTTTTTCTCATCCCTCAACAATGGGAGAGTGTTAGTGAGACAGACTAGAAGGGATGCATACTGATGGAAATTCCTGCTCAGTGGAGAAGTCTACAAGCTGACAAGGCTCTCACATTGCCTGCTTGAACATGATGAGCCCAAAGCAAATAGATACATAAGACTTCTCATTTTTCCTTCATTCTCCTTGAGCAGTCTCCTTAAATTCCATTGCTCCCTAGGACCTCTGAGACTCAAAATCTCTATTTTAAGTCTAGCTCTTTCTTTTGAAGCCTGTAGTTTCATGTCCAAGAGTTGAGGTTCAGCTCCAGATTGGTCTGACTCCAAAGTCTATGGAGTCAGTCTGATTCCAAAATCTCTTTTCTACTGTTTTTGTTGTTGTTTTTTGGCTATTTGTTTTTTGTGTTTTGTTTCCAGTTCCTCAACAAAACCTCTTTCACAGTGACTTAGCCCCTTGACAGAGAAGCTTGTGATGGGGTAGGGTGAAAAATGAGACAGGTGCGGAGAGTTGCCTGGTTGGGACTGGATGAGAAGCCAAAGTCAACTGAATTTATAATTCAAGCCAAGTCTGTCCTGGCTGTACCTCTTCAAGCCTTTTGAAAGATTCTCTTTGCGTTATGTACTCCTCGTTACCAAACCAGGCTTGGAACAATGGAAAACAAGTCTTTAATACTGACTCTGAATTCACCTTATTTCATTTTATTTTTTATGGTTAAATTTATTGGGATGACATTGGTTAGCAAAAATTACATTGGTTCCAGGTTTACAATTCTATGGTGCATTGTCTATGTGTTGCATTCTAAAAAAAAAAAAAAATACTGACTCTGATGAAGGTATAGATTGAAACAATTTTACAGGATAATATGGGGAGGGAGGGATCACCTTCCCTGATGCCCACTCAAGTATCTCTGCAAATAAGCAATATGGGGAAATGAAAGAGTCCCCTAAGAATTCTAGCATCCACCCAGTTTAATAGAGAGCTAAGAGTCATCTTCTTCCTTCTCCTTTCTTTCTTTCTCTTCCAATTTTATTCTTTCTTCTCTCTCTTCTCCATACATTCCTACATGAACTAGGTTTAGTATCTCTCTTTTTTGTTTTTCCTCTTTACTCCTTTCACTTAGTCAAAATATCATAGTCTTTCCCACCCGGAGAAAACCTCAATTGGTTCTTAATTGGTCTTTACCTCCAATCTTGAGCTCTCATTTATCCTCCACATCAAATATGAGAGAGACTTCTAAAATCCAGATCTGTCCAAGTAGATCAGATATTTTGATATATACATTTTCCAACTTCTTTCATGTACAAACTCATCTTGATTTCCCATAAATGGTCCTTCCTAAGGTATATTTTTTATTACAAAATTAGCAATGTGTAAAACCCAGAACTTTATTGTGGGCTATGGTGGACCAAGACATGAGAGGTGACTGACACCCAGGGGTTTATGCTGCTTATCAAATCCCAAAGTACCAGAGACGATGCCATCATAATGTGGAGTAGGTAAACTGAGTACATATCCAGTCCCATGCAGTCAATGCATATTCAGCCTAGTTTAAACAAACAAACAAACAAACAAACAAAAAACCTATCTTTGGGAGTTCCCTGATGGTGTAGTGGCTTAAGGCTTCGGCGCTGGCGCTGTCAGCACTGCGGCCTGGGTTCGATTCCCAGTCAGGGAGCTACCCACATACCAAAAAGCAAAAAACAAACAAACAAACAAACAAACAAAAACCAACACAAACAAACAAACAAACAAACAAACCTATCTTGTAGCAACTATTTATAAGAGAATCCCAACATACAATTCTTCTTGTTTGTAGAGTATCTTTGGAACTGCATCTCACTCTTTGTTTGATCCACATGGATGCTCTTGGCTAGGAACCACAAAGCTGGCCCTCCCATTTCTCCCCCTTGGAGTCAACACACATCTTTCTTGTTTGTGACTATTTTCATTCTGATTTTGTCTCTATTCAAACACAGCATATCAAAACAGGTCAAGGAACTCACCTTCTAATTATCTTTTGCCCTACAAATGCCCCTTCTCAAGAGACATTTCAGGGGAGTCCAAGCCTAAAATGTCTGTGGAGGGCCCAGGCAGTTTAATGTTTGTTTACTAAGGGAGAAATAAAGTATGTGCTGGATCACACTTTGGGGTCTTCATGGACCAGACACAGAGTTGAGTTGAGGCGTGGAGTATAGAAAAGACTTGCAGTAAAAAGAAGAGATGGGTCATTTCAACTTCAGAAAACAAGGTAAGAGATTCCCAGCCCTAAGCTGAGTTTTATGTTGCATTTGTGTAGCATTGAAGAGGTAACCTGACTGGAGCAGTATATGGGAAATTTGGTAAGGTAGACAAACATGCAGAGCAGTTTTAGAACTTTGAATAGCATTAGGATTCTAGTTCACCATTTCCCAAACTACATTTCTTAGTACACTAGTATCCCTCTAAGTACTTTTTATTGAGATGTAATTGACATATAACATTATGTTGATTTTAGAGGCACAGCATAATGATTTGATATTTGTATATTTTGTGAAATAATCACCACAATAAATCTAGTTAACATCTATGTATAACACCATATATAGTTACCAAATCTTTTTTCCTTGAGATGAGAACTTTTAAAATTTACTCTGTTAGCAACTTTCAAATATACAATATATATTACTATATACTATAAACACCCTCTAAATATTGATAAATATCTCCCAATTAAAAACAATTAAGAGGACTTGTGGTCAAATCCATCTGGTGAATGGAATACTGTTTAAGTAATTATAAAAGGATGTCTGAAAACCTTCATTAAGTGAATATTACTATGAATCTCCAAATACTATTATGAATCTCTGTAGTAGCTAAAATTTTCCTGCAATATTTGGCCATGAAGTCTTGTTTTCAAGGGGATTCAAGCATAGTTCAGAAAAGATGTTCCATGAAATACAGGTTGTAAAGTGTTGATTTAATCCAACTTCTTAACCTTTCAAATGTGGCCTTAAGGGAAGAAGTGCTTTTTTAAGGTCATACATTAAGTCAGAGACTGTGCTCAGGCTAAAATGTAGTTCTCCTGACTCTAGACCAAGACAAACTGTGGTGGGTCTTGGTTGTCATGTGTGTCAGTTGGGGAAAACACTAGATGCTGTAACAAACAAGGACTAAATTTCAGTCTTGGCTCAACAGAAGTTTATTTTTCATTCATGTGGTAGTCCAGTGTAGGAGTTTGTGGTCAGTGGGCGACTTGATTCCCTAATAAGAAACCCAGGATCCTGTAAGTGTATATCTGTGCCATCTCCTGGGGTCACAGAGTAGATAGAAAAACAGGTCCTGGCCCAAGAAGAAGCATACTGCAGTGGTTGAGAGTATAAACTCTGGAATTAGACTTCCTAGACTGGAAATCCCATCTTTGTGACTTACTAGGTGTGTTCCTCTGGATCACTTAACTACTTTGACACTCAGTTTCTTCCTCTGTAAAATGGGGACAATAATAGAACTTACCTTACAGGATTGTTATGTACAGTAAATGAGTTAATGTTTGTCAAACACTTACCTACAGCTGGCACATATTATGTGCTTTGTAAGTGTTTTCTGTATAATAATAAAATAAAAAATAAGTCCTGCTCACATTTCATTAGCTATATTTGGCTGCAATTAATGCTAAGAATCTATTTTCCAATGACAACTCCACAGTCTGGAAGGGAAAAGGGGAATTTTTGAATTTTTGGTAGAGAAAATCTACCAAAATCTGGCCATCTTTGCCAAACTACATATTAAAATATGGATCTGAACAGGTAGGTAATGGAAAATTTTGAAGATTTTGAGCATCAATTGAGGTGAAATAAAACTACTCCAGATTAATATTTATTTCCTATTTCAAATATCTTTTCTATAAAGTTTAGCATCATTAAAGATAAAATTATATGTATTATTCTAGACAGTAAATGAGAATATGTATATTTTAATTGTTATGATGAGCTCAAAATAAAACAAAATAGGATCTTGGCTAGAATATGAAACAGTAGGAAAAATGCCTTTTCACATTCATGATATTTGTATAAATTGTATATTTGTATATTTCACATATATTATATATACTAAGCAAAATTAAGATATAGCTAATACAGAACCCACTAAGGAGAGAAATTATAAATTTTCTAGAGAGAAGACCATGATAGTAGGAAATCAATTGTATAAAATCTTTATTTATAATTTAATGTATAAAAAGTTTAGTGCTATTTGGCCAAAGAAATATGAATGGTCGTCATGGATGTCACTTTCAGGAAGAAGATGTAAGTGTCAGTGTGTGATTTGCCATGTTCCCTTCTTTCTTCAGCTATGGGGACCATGACCTATTATAGCCTTACTCCACCTGGGTCAAGTGTCTACACAGGATACAGTCCCACTTCCAGTCAGCATCGAACATGAACATGCAATATAAACAAGAAATAAAGTTTTGTTATGTAAGCTCCTAAGACCTAGAGATGTTCACTTACTCACCATAACCTGACTAATCCTAACTGATACAAGGAGTATCAGGTTGGCGAAGGACAACTCTTCAATTTTTTTTTTTAAGATGATTTGACTGTGGTGTGCAGCCTATAGGTAAAGGTACTGGCTAGAGATAGGAACATATTGCTATAGACTGATAGCTGTTTCCCTCCAAATTCATATGTTGAAATATAATGCTTAGTGTGTTGTTATTGGGAAGTGGAATATTTGGGAAGTGCTTCCATCCTGAGGGTGGAGCCCTCATAAGAGATTAATGTTCTTAGAAAAGAGATCTCACAGAGTTTCTTAGTCCCTTCTGCTATGTGAGGTCATAATGAGAAGATAATTGTTTATGAACCAGGAAGAGGACCTTGATCTCAAACATACAGACTCCAGAACTATGAGAAATAAACAGTTGTTAATAAGCCACCTGGTCTGTGGTATATGTTACAGCAGCTTGAATGGACTAAAACGCATATGTTGCGTGACAAAGGTCTAAACTAGGTTTACTATAGTGGAAACAAACGACAGTAAAAAGTAAGAGTATTACCCCCACCATGTTCTTAAACATCATGCTGTCCATTAGGCTTAGATACAGAGGTGATTTATAGATGCACTTGGCAATCATAACATCTTCCCAGAGAAAGACTTGATTTTGATTCTGAGTACTTTTTAAAAATCTAAGGCTACTTATGTTTAATTCACTGGTACAGTTTTGTTACTGCTTCATTGGATATTATCTAATTGACAGGATTTCTTCCTATCTTGCAGACTGAAATCCCTTTAACACAATTATTACTGAACAATATAGTATTCAATTTATTCTGAAAGTAATCATGCTGTAATATATCAAGCTTTGTTTTTTGCAATCATGGAGATAATTTTTATTATAACAGAAAGAAATATTAATTTTAAGAGCCACAAAAGAAAGATAAGGTCCAATGGACCCATTATTGGTATAGGCAGCTGATTTCAGATCACTAGATAGCGCTGTTTGCTGAATCACAATAGAGTGAAGTCCCAGGGCCATTTGTGTGGATAAGGGCACTGATGTAAAATACACATCTAACCTGAGGGATTTACTGAATGAACCAAGTGCTTTCTAGCTATCAGCCAAAGTACAGAATTGGTTCCAATGTCTTTTTGGTCTTTAGATCATTAGGTGTGGGAAAAACTGACTCACCAGATACTCAATATCTAATATCCAAGTTAGTATATATCACTTATCATTTCCCAAACACTAATGGACCGTATGGAACAATATTATTATTGATGTGATATTTATTATTTAAAGAATTTCCAAGAGAACTGGGTTATGAAAGTCAATTCAGAAAATATTTCCTGAGCACATATTTTTCCCATTCATTATAAACAAAAAGTCTCATTGCAACAAATGTGCTCACGCTGAGAAGTGGAGAGTAGTGAGTAGAAAAGGTATAATTTAAGTGGTACGTCTATCAGGTCCCTTTGTACACATTAAAATTTTTAAAATGCTTTAGAATTCAATTGCCGTGTAGCTTCTTTATATTTTTAATTTTTTATTAACACTTAAAGTTGTTTAATTTTTCCAACTTTGCTCTTTTTTCAAATTTGTCATGGCTTATTCTCAGATTTTACATTTTCATATAAATTTTAGAAGAAGTATCAGTTTCCCCCAATAAAACATTGCTGACTCTTTTATCAGAATTACATGCAATTTGTAGATTGATTTGGAGGGTGTTGGCATTTTTAAAATATTGTCTTCCGTTTTATTTAGCTTTACTTTTATTTCGTCCAAAAAGGTGTTGTGGTTTTCTGTGCGGAGGTCTTGCACATCTTTCATTATATTTATGACTAGATACTCGATGTTTTTGGCAAACTCATCATGGTCCCCCAGTGATGTTGGGTACTTAATTTCTGAAACCTCCAAACCTTACTTTCCAAATAACTTGCAACTTTATTTGGAAAAGAGTCTTTGTAGGTGTGGTTAGGGTAAGGGACTTGAGGTAAGGAAGTTGTCCTGGATTATCTGGGTGGGCCCCACATGCCATCACAGTTATCTTTATAAGAGAAGCAGAGGGAGATTTACAGTCATGCAAGGGAGAAGGTCATATGAAGATGGAACAGAAAGAGATTTGAAGATGCTGGCCTTGAAGATCGCAGTGATGTCAACACTAGTGCAAGAATGCCAAGAGCTTCCAGAAGCCCAAGAGACAAGAACAGTTTCTCTCCTAGAGCCTCCAGGAGGAATGTGGAGCTGCTGACATCTTGATTTTTGTCCCAGTCAAACTGGTTTTTGACTTCTGGCCTCCAGAACTCTGGGAGAATAAACTTTTGTTTTAAGATACTTTTTCTGGAGTTCGTAAATGTCTCTAGGTTAAAGGGGCCCCAAATTCCTTGATACCTCCATATTTCTGTCTTCTTTTCTTTCTCCTGTTTTTTCATTTTGTCTCATTCTGTTATGTTAAAACATAAGCTTTCTCCAAATGTCTGCTGATTATATGTGTGTGTGTGTGTGTGTGTGTGTGTGTGTGTGTGTGTATCACTAAATGCTAAATGCTGATTGGAGATGGGTGTGTGTGTGTGTGACAGAGAGAGAGGGAGATTGTTAATAGACTTCACTGATGAGGGGTAACCTGGCCATTTCCTTGAGGGGACAGCAAAATGTCTCTGTGTGTGTGTGTGTGTGTGTGTGTGTGTGTGTGTTTTCCCTTGAGCAGGAGTCCACTCCTGGCTCCCCATGTCCTAGGAAGTCTCACCATTCAGTTTGATGACTTTTCACATTTAGTATTCAGGCCATTTCTTTCCCCACTTGCTTGAGTCGTTCCCTAAGTTGAGATCATCTCAACCAGGGTGTAGAGTCTGACCAGCTCAATTTCTGGTTCAATCAACTGTGACTGGGGGAACTGGTCACACAGTGTATAGAACTGCCACTTTTGCATGGAAGCTACAGTAGTTTTACAAGGGGACACATAGCATATTCTTCATAAGACACATATTTTTACATCTTGTTTTACTTTCCTTGAAGCACTTTTGAAAGTTCTGAAACCTCTGTATTTCCAGAGAAACCATTCCTACTGATTTGGATAAGTAAGAAAATCATCAACCTCTCTTTGATAATCAGCTTCTTCTTGTTACAGACTTAAAAGTTTTTATAAGGCCAACCAGAGACACAGTCCAGGTAATAGAATGTGCATTTACTCATGATGGTTGGTGCCTGGGCTCTCTCAGAGCAGTGTCATCTGCGGGCTATGCAGGAACAGTAAGATTAGAGTGTTCTTCTAGTCTTTAGGTGAATTCTGTACCCAGTGTTCATGGGGAGAGTTAGGTCCTGCTATCTGTGCATATTCCCCAGTATCAGCTTGGTATAGTTGAACAAGAGAGAATAAAATTTCATCAGAGAGACTTTAATTTGAACCAGAGCAACTAACTAGCTATGTGACCTAGGGCATGTTATTCACACTTGGAGGTTCAGTTTCCCCCTAGTTTTAAAATGGAAGAATAAAGACACCTTGTTTTGCTCAATTCTGTGGAAGCAGTAACCATGTTCAACACAGGGTAGATTTTCCTTACACTCTGAGGTCTTACATAATTCCAGTGGCTTGAAGGCATCTTGTAGTTTTCACCCTAGAGGGAGAGCTAGGATGCTCCTAGATCAGGATATAGTGTCCAGGAAGCTTGGATTGAGACAGGTGAGGGCATCACTCAACCAGAGCTGCAGTGGATGGTCTGAGGGAATGACTGGAGAGACAGCACCTCATAGAAAAGACAAATGAAAAGCTAGGCAGTCGATTTGTCAGTTCAAAGGAGCTGCGTCAAAAGTAAGAAGCTCAGTTGTGTACAAATTAGACTAAAACTTGAAAACATCCATCATGAGTGTAACTTTGAAGTGGGTTTGGGAGGCAGAGTCTGGAGTAATTCCCAGAACAACTACGTATGTCTCCTCTGCTCCAGGCAGGGCATGGCCAGCCGGCTTAAAGGCCAGGCCCTGCAGTAAGATAGCCTTAGGATTTTTCTTCTTCCTCTTCTTAAAAAATCTAAAGTGTACATAAGTATAAGGAGTTAAAAGTAAAAGCTCACCTCCCTCTTCCCATATGTAATGCAAACATATGTATGTTTTTACTTACATATGAGTATACAAAATACTATTTTTACATATGAGATCAATCTGTATATAACATTATTTTTTATTTAAAAACATATTTTGGCAATTCGTTCACTAACAAATAATGATTTTTCACTATTTGAGGTGATAGAGATATATAGTAGTCAATAAAACAGGCAGAAATCTTTCTCCCCAAAGATCTTTTCATATTGATACATATCATTTATTTTTAATAGTGGCAAAATTATCTTACAGTTTAAAGATTATCAATTGTTTTCTCTCTGCCTGAGCCTTGCCTTTGCACTTTAAATGGTGTCTTTCAAGCAACAGTTTTAAGCTTTGATTAAGTCCAATTTATGATTTTTTTTCTTTTTATGATTAATGCTTTTGTGGTGTTTTATTTAAGAAAACTTTTGCCTATTCCAAGGCTGTAAAGATTTTTATCATGTTTTCCTTTAGAAGTTTAATGGTCTAGCCTTTATATCTATTCCTTGATTAAGACTTGGCCTGGTCTGAATCACAGAGATTTGTCCAAAAATGGGCAGCCATAATTCAAACTTTGGGGTGGTGAGTTTTGTGAGCTGAAAGTCTGAGCTGCCTGAGAAGGAAGCCTGTGCAGAAGAAACAGAGGCAAGAGAGAGTCAGGTTCCTGACATTGTTTGAATACCTGGATCCCATTGGACCTAAAGCCATATATCCTTGAACCTTTCAATTACATGAAACAATAAACCCCTATTTTGGCCTCAGGCAATTTGAGTTATATTTATTTCAACCACGATTGAATTTTAAGTGACTAATGAACAAAGTAAGGATGTAGCAAAACTATTTAGTCAGTCCTCTATGGGTAGACATTAAAGTAGCTCCAGTATGGCTTGATGACCTGGGGTGGGGTGGGGGTGGAGGAGAGGAGGGGAATGGAGGAAGATTTTGGATAAATGGAAGGGCTCTGTTTTGAGGAAGATGCAGTGGATTTCAAAAGAATAAAGAATAAAGTCACTGATGGCTACTTTGAGCCGAGGAAGCTGAGCCCAGGAGAGAGGACTGTTTCATCAGACTCTTCATTAGAGGGCTAGAGACCTTTGCCCAAAGGCAAAGGAGTGGCCCGGGAGAGGCGGGTTGTTCCACATGCTTCCGTGCCAGGTGAGGGGAAAAGGCTGCCACCATTGCGTGTGCCTCTGAGCTGGGCTCTGGTCAGGCCCTTGCCGTGCTCAAGGTCACTGTCCTGCATCCAGCCCTCTCCGCACATCTCATTCTATTCATGTAAGAGATAACTTTTAGACTCTGAAATACAAGCTCTTACAGTGACCTTGAATATAATTTTGAATGTAAATCTTGAATATAAATAATCATTAGATAACTTTAAAGTTTGCAATTCTTCTGCCTCAGTTTCTTTTTTTTTTCTTTTTTTTTTTTTTTTTTTTTTTTTTTTTTTTTTTTTTTTTTTTGCTTTTTGGTACGTGGGTAGCTCCCTGACTGGGAATCAAACCCAGGCCGCAGCACTGGCAGAGCCAACGCTGAAGCCTTAAGCCACTACACCATCAGGGAACTCCCTCAGTTTCTTTATTATTATTATTATTTTTAATGTGGGTGGTTCCCTGGCTGGGAATCGAACCTAGGCTGCAGAGTTGAGAGCACCGAAGCCTTAGCCACTACACCACCAGGGAACTCCCTGCCTCAGTTTCTTAACTTATAAAATTTATAACAAACCCTTCATATAGTTGTAAAGATTAAATAAAATAAGTTTTGGCAGCATGCCACATGGAACAAAGCCAATGAATGGTAATAGACATTATTAGTAACCACAGGCTCAGAAAAGCAGAGACATGTCCAAGTTTTCATAACTAAGGGGAGCCCAGCACAGTCTTGGATCCATGACTTCTGCCCCTGTTCTTTCACCGAACTACATGTACTCAGAGCTGCAATTACTCTTAAAAACACACATGGCATGAGGAAGGCACAGACCAGCTTCTCAGCCAGTGAAGGAAACGTGTGAAGATAACAGGGTGTTTTCTAATTCTTTTTCCTTTAGCTGCGGGCAATTTCCCTTTCTCCCTTCTCTGAACACTGGTCTATGTAGAATGAGATCCTTGCAGGCACTGACCGAAAGCCACGACAGGATTTCCTCCTGCAACGGAAAGCTCAGCAGAGCCGTCCACCTGCCCAGAGCTCCAGCCCAGGCTCCCCCTAGCGGCCGCTGCGGGACGTGCCCAGCGGCAAGTGGGCCCGGAAGCCTTGGCGCCTATGGAGGAGAGGGGTCATTTCTGAAGCCCGGGCAGGACAAACACTTCACAGAAAGTACCCAGCTGTGTGGTGCAATGCTTCCCCAGGGGGAGGACATACATTCTGCTCTGGGATTCCTAGGCTAAGAGGGTAAACAGTGGGAGGATAAACAGGGACGGAACTAAGGGCTGAGGACCCTGGTGCAGGAAGACAAAGCCTTTCATGACCCCATGACGTCCTCAGTAGCTCACTCACGTCCCTTAGGGCTGCCTTGCTTTGCCAACTGGCTGAGGGAACGTTCTCGTCCAATCTGGACCTGTCCCTGGGGGATTGGCTCCAGTGCTCTGTGCCGCCTGTGCCTATTCTTGGTCACACATTCACACAAAGTCCTGTGTCTGATGGCCGTGTCTCTAATAGGTTTTGGTGTAAGCCTGTGCTAGTTAATGCCCTGGACCCTCTATAGACTTGATTCTTCTATTATCCCTGTTTTAGAGATGAGGAGACTGCGATTCAGAAACCCTACCTCTGCTGCCAAGGACCACACACCCATGGAATGGAAAAGTTGGTATTCAAGCCCAAGGCTGGGAACTTCAAAGACTGTTTTCTTTCCACCAGGCTACCCTGCCCTGAACCCTGTAATTATTTGTTACCTGCAGACACCATCAATCACAGAACTGAAGAAACACTTGGAATTGCAGCAGATAGGAAAAGCCTTGCTACCCTCAGTTGTACTTGTATCTCCTTTCCCTGTTTCCTACCCATCTTCCTTCCTCCCTCCCTGTGGTTTGTTCTACATGTCTTCCTTTTTATCGAAGAACCACTGCCAAGCTGCAGTTTCCTGTGTTTTGTCTTATTATCCAGGGAAGAAAGTGTCTGCTGGCCTGATCTGGGACTCTGAGCCCTAATTACTTCTGAACTGTTTGGGTCCAAAGGGCTGGCTAAATATCTCAAAGAAATGCTACAGCTTTCCTGTTCTTTCATGTCCTCGGTGGAAGTTAAATAGAAGAGGATTAACATTATTGGAGCACAATTAAGTATCATAGTCTGAAAAAATATGTATCAATTCATATACACATATAAAAATGTATTCTTCACCACAATTATTTGATGTAGAAATCAGTATTCTCACTATGTAGATGAGGAAACAGGCTCTGAGAGGTAAAGTGACCTGTCCAAGGTCACATATCTGGGATACAAGAGGTGAGATTTGAACCCAATCTGTCTACCAGTCTATGATCTATCTCTTGCATCACATTTCCTTCTTGTTAAAAACATTTTTTCTTTTTATGTCAACTCTAATTAGGTGTAATTAACTTATATTAAAGTGTCCTCATTTTAAGTGTACAGTTTGATAAATTTGGCAAATGTATATACTCTTCTAACCACCACCACAATCAAAATATAAAATATTTATATTATCTTAAGAGTTCCCTTGTGCCCCTTTGTGGTCAATTCCAGCCCCTGCCTAGGTCACCACTAAACTGGTTTTTGTTGCTATGGATTAGTTTTGCCTTTTCTAGAATTTCATATGAACAAAATCATACAATATGCATATTTTTAGGCCTGGGCTCTTTTGCTCAGGATAATTCTTTTGAGATTTATCTATGTTGTTACATGTCAGTAGTTTCTTTTTTTTTTTCCTTGAGTAGTATTCCATCATGTCAACATACAACAGTTTGCTTGTTTATTCACCATTCCTCTTGATAGGCATTTGTGTAGCTTTCAAGTTTTGAACTATTATGAAAAATGCTGCTATAAACATTTGTGTACACTTCTTTGTTTGACATGTTTTTATTTCTTTTGGGTAAATCACCATGAATAGAATTTCTGAGCTGAATGCAAAAGGTGAAACATTTAAAGAAACTGGCACACTGGTCTTCAAAGTGGTACCGTTTGACCCTCCTATCAGCACTCTTGGCATTTCAGTTGTTTCCATGCTTGTCAACACTTATTATGGTCAGTTTTTTGTACTTTAGTTATTCTAGCTCATGTGTGATGGTTTCTCATGATTTTTATTTGCATTTTCCTAAAGACTAGTCAATTTTGAACGTACTTTTGAGGTGTTTATTGGCTATACATGTATCCTCTTTTGTAAAGTGGCTGTTCAAATCTTTTGTCCATTAAAAAGAATTGGGTTATTAGTCTTTTTCTGAATGAGTTGTGGGAGGAGTTTTTAAAACTATATTCTGGATACAGTCCTTGTCAGGGGTGTGTGTGTGTGTGTGTGTGTGTGTGTGTGTGTGTGTTTATTCATACATGTATACATCTACAAGAATGAATATATAATCATACATTACATTTGTGTGTCCGAAACTTGACTTTTAGTCTTAAAAAATGGTGCCTGTCAAAGACTAGGAGTTTTCAGTTTTAAGTCCAATTTGTTAATTTTGTTCTTTTGTGCTTAGTATTTTTTTTTTTTTTTGTGCCTTTATTATCAAAGAAATCTTTGATGGCCCCAAGTTTACAAAGATCTTCTTGTATCTTTGAAATTTTGAAGTTTTAAATTTTTGTTATATCTATGGTAATTTTTGAGTTAATTTTTTTTTTTGTATATTTTAGGTAAAGGTCAAAGTTATGTTTTTTCATATGACTATGTACTTGTTCCAACACCATTTGTTGAAAAGACTGTTCATTCCTCATAGAAATACATTGGCAACTTTGTTAAAAAATAATTGACTATATAGGTATATGTGGGCCTAGTTCTGGACTATCAATTCTCTTTCTTTAGATTTGTCCTTACAATATTATATTGTCTTGACTACTGCAGCTTTATAGTAAATCTTGAAATCAGGTAGTATAAGTCCTTTAACTTAGTTCTTTTTCAAAATTATTTTGGCTACTCTATGTCCTTTGTAAATTTTGGAATAAGCTTATCAATATCAAAAATAATCTCAAATTTTGATAGGGTTCAAGTTAAAGTTATAAATTAATTTGAGGATAACTGATATATTAACAACATTGAGTTTTTCAATCCATGAACATGATATATCTCTCCATTTATTTAGATTTTCTTTTTCTCAGCAATATTTTAGTTTTCATTTTATAGGTCTTTCACAATTTTATTAGATTTATCACTTGGTAGTTCAGGAATTTTTTTAAAGAACAGCAAATCATAATCAAAAAGGGTTTACTGCTAGAATTCAAGATTAGTTTTATAGGTATTTACAAAATAATTGATGTAATTTCCCATATTAACAGAATATGGTGCTTTTGATAGATGGAGGAAAAGTATTTGACAAATTTCCACATCCATTCATGACAAAAAAAAATCTCTTAGCGAACTAGGTAAAATTCGCTTAATGGTAAAAGACAAAATATTTCTCCTATAAGTTTCAGAAAAAAGAACCATTATAGGAGAGGTCCTAGACAATACAAAAAAGGGTTCAGGGTAGTAAAGGCATACGGTTTGTAAACAAAGAAGTAAAACTAGGTTTATCCCAAATAACAAGATTTAGAGCTAGAAAATCCTAAATTGTCTTCCTACTAGAACTAATAAGTAAGTTTAACATGGTTATAGGACATAAAATTAGCATACAAAAATCAAATGCATCTCTATATGTTAGCAACAAAAAATTGGCAAAGGAACTAAAATATTATTTATAACAACATTCAAAATTTTTGAATATTCAGTCTTTTATCATTAAGTATGCTGGGAGATGCTGTATAGTTTGTTTGTTTTTTTTAATAGAAAAACTTGTCGATCAGGTTGAAGAAGTTCTCTTCAATTTCTAGTCTGTTGTTTTTTGTGTTTTGTTTTGTTTTTTATCATGGATGGATGTTGAATTTTGTCAAATACTTTCTCCCTACTTCTAGCAAAAGAATCATATTCTGTTAATATGATAAATTACATCAATCAATTTACAAATATAAAACCAAACTTGAATTCCAATAATAAATCCCATTTGATTATGATTTGCTGTCCTTTAAAAATATTTCTGGAGCAAATTGTTTTTGAAGGATTTTATGTTCTTATTCATAAAGAATAGCAGTCTGCAGTTTTCTTATAATGTCTTTGTTAGGTTTTGATAACAGGAAATGCTGACCTCATTTTCTATTTTCTGAAGAGCTAGTATAGACTTTGTATTATTCCTTCTGGAAATGTTTGAAGTAGAATGTAGACTTCACCAAGGAAGCTATCTGGCCATAGAGATTTCTTTATGTGTAGGCATTTATTTTAGATTGTTTGGGCTACTATAACAAAAATACCATATATGGGTGGTTTAACAACAAATATCTATTTCTCATAGTTCTAGAGGCTGAGAAGTCCAAGATCAAAGTGCTGACAGATTTGGGATTCAGTGAGGGCTTGCTTCTTGGTTCACAGGTAACTGTCTTCTTATGGCGGTCACGTCCTTACATGGCAGAAAGGGAGAACTCTGGCCTCTTTAGCCTCTTATAAAGGCACTAATCCCATTCACGAGGGCTTTATCCTCATGACTCAATCACCTCCCAAAGTCCCCATCTTCAGGTCCCATCACATTAAGATTAGATTTCAACATATGAATTTAGGGGGCACACAAATATTCAATTCATAGTAATGTGTAATTACAAATTCAATTTTTCAAATTCTTTAATAGGATATAGGTCTATTGAGATTTTCTATTTCTTCTTGAGTCAGTTTTTAGTAAGTTGTATTCTTTTAAGGAATTTGTTCATTTCATCTAAGTTGTCAAATGTTCTAACACTATGTTATTTATAATATTTTCTTATTATCCTTTTAGCATCTGCTGTATCTATAGTAATGCTTTCTCTTTCATTCCTGAATTGGCACTTCTGACTAATCTCTTTCATTCTTTAAAAGCCTAGCTAAAGTATTTTCAATTCTATTGATCATTTTAGAGAGCCAATTTTTACTTTCATTGTTTTTATCTACTGTTTATCTTTTTTTTTTAATTGCTTCCTGTCCTTATTTTTACTATTTCTCTTCTACATATGTTGGGTTTAATTTACTCTTATTTTTCTAGCGTCTTAAGAGAGAAGCTTAGGCCATTGACCCCATTCTTTGCCTTTTGATTCAGAGCTTACATTTTGTCTGCTTGAACTTTCGTAGCCAGTGTTGTATAAATATTTTCTCCATTATTGTTCATTCCTTTAGGAATATTATTTTGGAACATGTCTTGTTTTCTCTGCTCTAATATACTCTAATATAATGTTTTGATAGATTTGATAGAAACATACCTCATTCTTCTTTGCATCCTATATAAATATTAACATAGAGTTCTGCATGTAGCAGGTACTTAGTAAATAATTATTAAAATAACAATATTTGTGTGTGTTTCTAAGTATCAGATAAACATAGAGAGCGGGTAATAGTGTATATAACAGGGGTTGGGCTTAATATCTTTTTTTTTTTTTTTTTTTTTGGTTAGCTCAGACATTATCTCTTCTTGGGAGTCTCTACTGGTGAGAATATTGCTCTCTCATCCAGTTTTCTTTATTTTGCATGTACTCCTATTGTTGCACTTATGTTGTATCATAATATTTAAAAATTGGTTAATAGGTTTGTCTCTGCTACTCTAGTTTTAGTTTTTTTGACAACTTGTTCCCCAGTAACTAACACAATGCCTGACATACAGAAGTTATTCAACAAATGTTTGTTGGGTGAATGAGAGAACAAAAGGTCTTTCTCTACCTCTGGAGTCTGGTGAAACATTCAGAACATATGTAACAATCTGTGCATTCTATTGTGTTATATTTCAGAAAATAAACATGTAGGCCTATTGTACTTTTGAAATGCATTTTAAATGGAAAATGTTCAGCATGTGTTGTAAGTTACTGCTCTCACTGTGAGTAGGGTCCGGAATCAATCAATGTCTAGAACCCAACAGGACAACACCGCCACTCCGCCCCCACCATTTCCTTGTCTTAAAAGAAAATAACTGATTTAAATCAAACTAACCTCTCCTGTCTGTGTCCCCAGAGATGAGGGCTGTTTCACAAAGAAAGTAGGGTCTGCATCTCCACTGTTTCAGAAATACTGAATTCAGAGTAATCACGTAACAGGAAATGTCCCTAAACTCTGGCCAGATCAATTTGATCCCCTCCCCAGGGCTATTATCACAGTGCCCTTGCCAAAGCTCTCAACAAGTCTTCATCGTCTCTTACTTGCTTAGTTCTCTGTGGAGTTTTCCAGGCACTTTCCCACCCATTATCTTTTCTGATGGTCACAGCAGCTGCTATGTGTTCCAGAGGGCACTGAATAAAGGAAAGAGATCCTGCTCTGGAGCCAGCAGCACTTACCCCATTTCTGCTCTGCGGCTCACTGGTGTGTGGC
This sequence comes from Lyroderma lyra, assembly GCA_004026885.1. Taxonomy (NCBI): domain Eukaryota; kingdom Metazoa; phylum Chordata; class Mammalia; order Chiroptera; family Megadermatidae; genus Lyroderma; species Lyroderma lyra. The sequence continues at coordinate 46,619 of PVJL010006040.1, read as the reverse complement.
AGTGAGCACGTATCTTCATCTCATGTACCCTTGCTTTCCTCATTTGTAAAATCGGGATTATAATACTTACCTCACAGGCTTCTTATGATGACTAAAGCTAATATGTATAAACCATGTGGCATGGTATTAGGTACCTGATAGGTGCTTGCTATTATTAGTGGTAGTTATTGCTTTCATGGTCTGTAAATGTAATTATTTTGGGTTCTTGAAATAATTCAAGGTGAGATTAAACCAGTTGCAGTAAAACAGTGCTAATGGACATCATATATGCCATCAATTCCCAGCAGAAATTCTCATGGGAAGAATAGAAGGAACTTAAGCAAACAAACAAAAAGCAACCCCCCCCCCAACTATTAATAAATGGAACAAAAGGAGGCTTCATAACTTAAGTAATACTGGAGTGAAACACAATCCATCCTGGAATCTGTGTGGACCTTATGTTTAAAGTGGCTGTCTGGAGAATTGGGTACTAGTTTATCTGTCTCTATGAATATAATTTAACAAAAATTGAACTGACACCTACTCTGTACTAGATGCTAAGGTTAGGGAGATAAATTAATGAATAAATCAGTAGCTAAATGCATCTTTGCTCTCCAGCAGACGGCTGTACACAGAGCACAGAAGATGGATTCACTAACTCTATCCAAGAGATTTGAGCAAGTTTCCACAGAAGAGTCTTGAAGGATAGGTTGGGCTTTCCTCAGATGGTGCCATCACTGAGTCGTACAGGTGTGATGAGGTTTTGTGAAGTTCGGTGTGGGGAACAGTGGAGTTACAGGGATTAGCTTGGCATCATGGTCAAGTGTTTGTTTAGAGCTAGACAGAACTAAGTGAGAATCCAAGCTCTGAGCTGGGGAACTTTGGATAAGTTGGCTCAGTGCTTTTGTTTACTCAGCTTAAACTGGAGATACTAATAATATCCACTTTGGGGATTTTAAGAGCTCAACAAACAATTTCCTGTCTTCCCATATAGGTTTAAATTAATTGAAAGGGCAGAAATTAGGTAGATGGTTATCAAATGTCACTTTATTAGTAATAAAACTGTATTAAAAAACTTGGATGCTGAGTAGTTATGGGCTTCCTCTTCTTGTACCCCAATAATAAACATACTCATTAGGCACAGGCAGAAGTAGAAACTACAGGTCTCCATCCTGCGGCCGATCTGCTCCACTAAGCTTACTTTGAGACTCAGCAAGCAGACCCAAATGCATTCTTTCTCTTTCTCTACACAGACAAATCAGAGTGGTCCTCGGCCTGGCTGAGCCAAGCATGTCCAGTTTCTTTTTTCCAACCAGCCAGTGAAATGAGTGACCCTTCCCAGAGAGAATGAGGGAGTGAGCAAGCAGCCAAGAGTTTTACTCTAATAGAAATTCTTCCACCCGAAAATAGAAAGCCAGAGAAAGCGAGGTTGCCTCCAATACCTACAAAAGTGGTGTGAGGATGAACTATGAAACTACTAAGCACAGTGCCTGGCACATAGTAAACACTCAACTAACGCCAGTCTTTATGGTTGTTATGGTAGCAGATTGGCAGGGGCCAATGTACTGACGTCCTCTCATTGGAGTATCTATGAAGATATGCAAAACACTGGAAGCTAAACAGAAGACCATATGCCAAAGTCCAAAAAGTAATTTCTTCCAGCTGTACTGTTGATAAAAATACATATCCTACACTCTACTCCCCTTTAGAAAGCATGGAACCCCCTTTTGGCAGGACTTTCAACTGACCCAAAATATCAACAAACCCGATGCAGTTCTATTTCTTCTGCATTTGGGGATTCTCTATTGAGCTTGATAGAAGTGGCTCTATCCGCTTATTTCCATAAATTCCACTCCACATTCGGTGCTGGGGAAGGTGATTTCAGCAAGTAGGAAAGCGTGCGGAAGATCAGAGGCTGGAAGCAGGGGAGAAGGCCGGGGTCCCTACTTCCTACCTCTGCCTGCAGCTGGGTGACTCCGCAGCAGACAGCTGCAGCCCCACGGCCATCGCAGCGTGCGTGCGGCCCACGCGAGCACTCCACGGTCATTTCAGATCCTGCCGGACGACCCTGCCTGCACCTTGGTCCCAGCATTCATCAGGAAGGACTGGCCACGTCGTCAGCTACTGCTTAATGGTTCTGAGTTCTAGGCTTTGTTAACAACCTCTCCTTTCAGGGTTCCTTCAACTCTAAGGAAAACTGTGGCTTGCTGGGATTGCTAATCTCTTGTTGCCTCGACTTCCCCTATTTCCATGATATTCAAAAAGGGGTTCATGGACCAGCAGCATTGGTTTTATTTGGAAAGTTTTTAAAGACGCAGAACCTCAGGCTGCAACCCAAATCTACTGAATCTGCACTTTTTAAAAAATCCCAGGTGTTTTGAATACACAATAAAGTTGGAGAAGTTTATGCCCTGTTTGTGTCTTCAGGAAGACCGTCCCCTCAGTAACATCCTGTATTAAATTCCCTCCGTTTGAAACGCCCCCTTGGTTTCTGCTTCCTGACGGGACCCCACCTGACACGGTTAAGTTATTCATGTTCACGTGATCTCTCGTTTCCAGTGCTTACCACCTCCCCTATTGTGCTACAATGTGACATTCTTGAATTGTTTTAGATTCATCGCTCACTTGGTTTATCTGACCAATATATGGTTCACATTTTTTTCCTTCAAAACTATGCAGATATTGCTCTATTTTCTTAAGTTGTTAAATATTGCCAAAGAAACATCTAATTTTTGTTCCTTTGTAGATAATCTGGAGTTTTTCTGGGGGGGGGGGAGTATTGTTTGTTTGGTTGGTTTTTGCATAGATTCTTATAGATTTTTTTTGCTTTTCCTTTAAATTCAAAAAATATCATCAGGAATATATATTAACCTTATCTGAAACAAATAAAAACTTATTTATCTCTAAACACTGGACTTTTCTGTCAGTAAAGAATCATTTCTTGCACTAAGATTTATATTCTTTTTATGTTTGTTTTATTTGTTCTAATCTTTTCTTCCAGAACAACTGAATTTAATAAAATTATGTTCAATTGTTGATATCATTACTTGTCTTGCTCTTGGAGTTGACTTGCAAGCTTCCTTTTTATCTAAATCATTGCTGATAAAGCTCACTTATCCCTTTTCAGAGAGACCACGCCGTCTTGCATCTTAATGAAAATAACAAGCAAACATCCTGCTCCCCATGCGCCTGCGCGGCTCTGCTTGGGCTCCTTGCCTGTGGGCACCTTCACCGCCTGTCGCTGCTGCCTCTGTGCAGGTGACTGTTTGGCAGGTGGGCATAGGGGTGAGAGGGTTGCCCAAACGAAAAGTAGGAGACAAAGAAGAGAACAAGCCCTACCCATATACCCACTCACTAGAGCCAACCCCTGTTTGCATTTTGATGCATGTATTTCCTTCATAAAACTTTAATTTTACAAAGTTATGATCATTCTATGTTTTATCTTGCTTTCTGCCTTTGCTGTTAAATGTAATGTTTAATGCCTTTTTAATACTGTGCTTGGAGTTTATTTAACAATTTCTCATTTTTTAGTTGTTTGGTTTGTTCCTCTTTTTTTTCCTTCCTAAGATAACTGTAATAAACATCTCTTAGCAACTCTCCACTACACCCCCTCTGCCCCACACCCTTCCCTACCCCCCCGTGCCAACATTCCAGATTATATTCCTAAATTACATGAGGGAGGGGGAGTTATTTTTAAGGATTTTGATACATATAATCAAATTGCCATCCAAAAGAGTTGAATCAATATATCAATATATACATACTCTCAATAGCAATACGAGGTCTGACAATTGATTATTTTCACAAACTCATCCTAGAAAAAGTGCTACACACCTCATTGCTGAGTATCACTATGGTCACCTTCGAAGTACTCCCCTTGGGGAAGCTGTGCACTGACGCCAGCGCCTGGTCCACCCTTCAAAGCAGTTCTGGAACTCTTTTTCTGGAATGGCCCTCAGAGCTGTTGTTGAACCAAAATCTGACAATTAAGCTCGCAAACTTGCCACCATGAGCTTATGTTGGCAGCAGTGTACAAACAACTCAGTAAGGTGTCATAACTCTTAAACTTCTAATTGCTTTAATATCAAGCAATTAAGCATGATCCCAACTTGGCTCCAACTTCTACCTCCAAACCAGTGCAGTCAAAATATCACCACAGGCTTTGTAGGAACAGGGTCTACCCAGGTCTGGGCAGACGTTTTCAGGGCAAGGGCTACTGCTAATGTTCTCCAAGTGTCACGGTCTACTGGTTATTTATTGTGAAGGGCCTATTCTCACCTCGAGCAGCTGTATGTGTGCGTGCAAAAAATGTGTTTCTTCTATGTTTAGCTGCCTAGCTACTCGGCCCTGGCATAATGTGGTGTCCACTATGACATGTTCTTCTTAATTCAGGCAGTCACCCCCAAATTGCTTAGCAGTCTACCGGTAGCCTGTGGTTGGCGTCTTGCCCAGCCTCCCTGTCTACCCTCTTGGACAGCACCAGAGAGGAGGGACAAGGGGTGAAAAAGGAGGAAATAGCAAATGTAGTTTATATTAATAATGAACATAGTTTTTCTTTTATGCTCATTATACTTTGTAGCTCCTACCTTCAGTGCCTTGAATACACTAAGCTCCCTCCTACTTCAAGGCTTTAGCAAAGGCTCATGTCTTACCATGGAATAATGCTTTCCCCCATAATCTGTGGCTGGTTGACTCCTATTTATCATTTACACCTTAGCTTAAGTGTCTCTTATTAACAAAAAGCTACTCTACCACTCCAGACTACATAAAATCTCCCTGAAATAATTTCTCATGACATCTTTTCTTTGCTCTTACATTTCAATGTGAAATTATCTTATTTTGTCATGTATAATGTGCACCATTTCTTTGCCCAAATTCATGAGGGAAAAATAAGGATGCACATTATACATGGGTAGCACTAATTCTGTGTCTATATAAATGTTTTTAATTATTTTATTTTGCTTATGAGTTAAAAGTGTAACTCTAGAAATCAATAATTAAAAATTTTAAATGAAAGATATTTCCCCTGAAAGTTTGGGCCAAAAACATGGGTGCACATTTTACATGGGAGTGCATTATACACAGCAAAATACGGTATGTGTTTGTGTGATTACAAGGTCTGAAAATTAAGTTTGTGAACTTGCCACTGTGTAGTTATGTTGGCAGCACTGTACAAACAACTCAGTAAGGTGTCATAACCTTGGTATCTGTGTCTCACAGCTGTGTTTGTGTTGTCATGTAGCGGGGTCTTGCTAAGTGGCATTCATTATTGGTGTTGCATGTTTTTGTGTGCCATGGCAAGACTATCGAAGCTTGAATTGGAGCAATGAACAAACATTAACTTTCTTGTTAAACTTGGCAAGAGAGAAAGTGAAATCAGGGACATGTTAGTCCAAGTTTATGGAATAATGCCATGAAGAAAACAGCAGTGTACAAAATGGATTAAACATTTTTCTGAGAGGAGAGAAGGGGTCACTGATGAAGAGAGGTCAAGGTGGCCAGTAACAAGCAGAACTGATGAAAACATTGCAAAAATGTATTGAATTGTGCATCAAAATCATCTGCTGACTGCAAGAAGCATAGCAGACCAAGTAAATATTGATAGAGAAACAGTTAAGAAAATCTTAGTTGAAATTTTGGTGTAAGAAAGGTGTGTGCAAAAATGGTCCCAAAGGAGCTCACTGATAAGCAAAAGCAGAATCAACATTTGCTGAGACCTTTTGGAGAGGCAAGATGATGTTTTGGGCTGTTATCACTGGTGATGAAATATGGGTGTACCAATACGACCCTGAAACAAAGCATCAAAGTGCACAATGGAAGTCAGCCAATTCTCCACAACCACAGAAGTTCCGTCAGTCCAAATCAAGAGTCAAAATGATGTTGCTAACCTTTTTGATATTAGAGGGATTGTTCATTATGAATTTGTACCAACTGGACAAACAGTCAATTAAGTGTACTATTTGGAAGTGCTGAAAACACTGCATGAAAATGTTAGACAAAAACAACCTGAACTCTTTGGCAACAATTCATGGCTCTGCTGACCATTTCAGAAAAAGAGTTCCAAAATTGCTTTGAAGGGTGAACTAGGCTCTGGAGTTGGTGCACGGCTTCCCAAGGGGAATACTTTGAAGGTGACCATAGTGATATTCAGCAGTGAGATATGTAGAACTTTTTCTAGTATCTGTTCACAAACTTAATTGTCAGACCTTAATTGTTCTACGTTCCCCATTAGGCTATAAGTTCCACGAGGACAAAAAAATGTGTCAGCTTTGTTAAATGTTGTATTTCTGATGCCTGGAAAACTAATAAATGGATGTACCTCTCTATCACATTAGCATGAAAAAGCAGGTTGGATGTTTTAGGGGCCGAAGCACATATTCCTGATTTAACATTTACCTGTGAATATAGAAATACAGCAGACTCTTCATTAACTGGAATTCAAACAACCAGCACTCTCTAGCAACCGGCAAAATTTTTTTGCCGGTTGCTTGAGATCTTGCCTGTTGCTTGAGGTCCGGTTAACAGAGAGTCTACCTACATTTATCCAGCATCTACCAATCCCCATGGGTGCTGGTTAATTGAGAGTTTAATGTGATTTATGAAAGGCTGTCATAATTAGCTGGTTAATCAGGAGTTGGTACTATTCTAAATTTTTATAAATTGCGTCATATTTGTATTCACATAAAACTGGCCTTTAAAAACAGATAATAACAATTATCACTTGTTGAAAATTTGCTCAGTGCTAGGCACTGTAGACAGTATTACATTTAATCTTCACAACTACCCATGAGATTATTATTTTCATTTTTTCTGTTGAGGATATTGAATTTCAGAGATTGAATGATGTCCTACAGCTCATAAGTAGCAGAATGAGAATTAAGACTCATGTCTTCTTGCTTTTAATCAACCAATATAACTAACTTCAATAACTTCTAAATAACTAGTTTTATGTTTAATTTAGTAGGCATCCCCTCCCCCCCCCGCCCTTTTCTAACTGACTCAAGGGAAAAGGAGGGAAATGACCTAAGTAGTGAATAGCATGGTCTTCAAGGAAGTTTCCTGCTTGGGTGAAAGGTAAGTAAAGTGGGCACCTGTTTGTGCAGAGGTGTGGTATCCCCCAAGGAATCCAGTGTGGATACATACATATCTCCGAGCTGCAAATAGCCAAGAGAAGTCTTTGTGGGAAGTTAAGTTCAAATTGAAACCATGAGAGAGTTAGGCAGATAGAATCCAGTGGTGTGCCAGCTCACAATAGCTGATTGTTAAATTTTCAAGAAATTTGCAAGGTGGTTATTACATGCAACCATTATTAAAAATTAAATTTTATAAACATATAATAAAAATATATTAAAACAAAGATAATACAAGCTCAAAACTTATCACTTCCTAGTTAATTTAGTACATTTTGCTTATTATCAGTTAAACAGCTCTCGAGTTGTTTATTGCAATGGAATAGTGGAAATACTTTGTAGTGGTGTGCTGCTGTGTATCTCTCCCTAATTCCATGTTCAGTGATGTCAAGGCAGGTAGCATGGAATGGAGTTCTAAGTTTTAATGAAGTCAAACTTATTTACCTATTTCTCTGTGTTTTTTTTCCTATAGTTTTTTCAACCTTTTAAATTTAATCTTTAATCTACCTAGAATTAATTTTAGGTATGGTCTGAAGTAAGGACCCAATAGTGTGTTTATCATTGTGGCCTATTTGCTTATGAGTGAGTTTGATTCTGGGTTCTATTCTCTTCCATTATTTGTCAGTCTTTGTGTCAACACTGTATTGAATTTTCTGTAGCTTAACATCTGTTAGAACAAGCTCTTCTCTCTTTATCCTTCTCAAGGGCATTTTGATTATACTTGACCCTTTACACACAAAAAATACCTGCCAAACAAAAAATTGCTAGAATTTTAAGATTGCCTTGAATCAATAGATAAATTTGAGACAAAATGACATTATTATAACATTGAGTCTTACAATTCATTGGTATGATATTTATCTCAATTTTGGAATAGTCTTTATTAATTTCTTTTGATAATATTTTATGGTTTTTCAAGTATCTTGCACATTTTCTGTAAGATTTAGTCCTTGGTATTATTTATGCTGTTAAAGCAGTGTTTGTGTTTTAGTGGGTTGTTGCTATATATAAAATATATAATATTATATAAAGTATAATATTTACATATTCATATATAAATTAAATTACATATATGCATATATAAATGTAACTGAGGTTTGTATATGAACTTTGTATTCAGTAATATTGTATTAATTAAAGTTTATTAATCCTAGTAATTTATATATACATTAAAACATTTTCTATATGTACAGTTGTAACAGCTGTAATATCAATTCTATTTCTTTTGGTATTTTTTTTTTTGCTTGTCATAATGCATTGCCTAGGATTTCCAGTATAATACTGAATAGAAGTGGTATAGTGGGTAATCTTGTCTTACTCCCAATCCCCAAAATAGTGTTCCATAGTTCAACAATAAGAATGATGTTTCAATTTTAATGAGGCAAGGGTGTGCTGTACTTTACTGGAAAGCAGGAAAGAAAGGGTAATGACTGAAGCACCATAAAGACCTATTTCACTTGCACATTCATTATGGTAGAAAAACACCTTATTCTAAAGTACCTCCCATGTAACACAGAAAGTGTTCATTTCAGTAGTGGAGCCTAAGATGGTGGTGTGAGAGAAGATTCTTTTTTTTTTTATATGGATAGTTCCCTGGCTGGGAATAGAGCCTAGGCCGCAGTGTTGAGAGCGCTGAAGCCTTAGCCACTACACCAGGAGTGAACTCCCAAAAGAAGATTCTTAAAACCTCTCCTGGAAGTTGAACAACTGGGATCCAATGGGGGGAACCCTGAGTGGCATAGCCTCAGCTGAGAGAGCCACACATCAAAAGAAAACACCTGCAGTTCAGAGCAAGGGGGGCAAACGGGAGAGGAGGGAAGGGGGCAGAGCAGAGGTGGGGCTGTGGAACTCAAAGAGAGTCTGATAGAAGAAGGAGCAAGGTGGGAGCCTGGGAACATGGGCCAAAGAGCAGCATGATCCTGGGCAGCCTGGAGGACTAGGACTAGGATAAGAGTGGAGACATGGGTAGCTGAAACCCCATGAGACCACGGATGAGTTAAAACCCAAACCCCAGCGACAGGGTGCTGGGGCTCCAATTGGAGCGCTGCACCTTGGGCAGGTTAGAGGCTGAACAAAGGCTGCTAAACTGCCTTGGGCAAGAATAGGGCCCCAGCTGCAACAAGGCATGATCGGAACCAGGAGCTAACAAGCACAGCAGCACTGACTTGACCACAAATCTGCACTGGGCAAGTTTGAAACTAAGAACCAGCTGCTCTGGAAAAGCCAGAAAAAAAATAGGGTCCTGCATTAAATGCAGGCTCAGGAGAAAACAGAAAGGCTGAGCTGGTGGTGCAAGCCCACTCAGCCCCACCTGGTAGTCTACCAATGGAGGATAGACTCTTGTTTAGAAAATTCCCAGTGCTCTGCTCCCCAATGAACAGGCATTTGTTTCTTGGCATGCGTCCACTTGGCCCCATCTGGTGCTATATTGGGGAGAAACAAGCTGGTGTTATAGCTAAGCCATCACTCAAGGGAGCAACCCTGGGACACAAAGCAGCTGTAACCTGCACCACCTCTAGCCCCAGGCAGAAACTATAGACACAGAGGTGGGCTGCTTCCCCTAACTCTCTCCCAAAGCTTGCTGACCCCCAACTCCACCTAGTGCCTGCTTTACAGTGAGTTGAAAAAGGCAAATTGCCATTACCCTGTGATGCAAACAAACCTTGGCCCCCATGGAAACCAGCATAAGGGCTCAGGGAAACTGAAAAACATAGGTACATTAGCATTACCCTGCATTGATCTCAGAGGCATAGCACGCCATCATCCAGCACTTTTTCTCAAAGAGGAGGCTCATTGAAGCCAAGGTGACTGAGTCAAAGAAGAGAAGCCCATCTTGCAGGAAAGCTCCCATAGTGAGGAGACTGAATAACCAAGAAAAAATATTATAAGATGCTGCAGTGATAGCAACTGGGAAGTGAAAGAAAGATGTCTTCTTATCTGCAAAGGAAAAAGTCTTCATGCCTAGGAAAAGAAATACATCAAATAGGGTTCACAAATTCTCAGAAAGAAAATGAAAAAGCTCCAGAAAAGAAACTTAAAAATTTAGAAATATATGATCTAAATGACATGGAATTTAAAAATGCAGTTTTTAAGGCACTCAGAGAGCTCAAAGAATGCTGGCAGAGTACTCAGACACAGCTAAATGATCTCAGAAAGAAAACCTGTGGGTAAAAGGAATACTTTAACAAAAAATTGAAACTATAAAAAAGAATCAAATAGAAATTCTGGAGATATACAACACAATAAAAGAAATGAGAAATTAACAAACATTGGAAACAGGGCTGACCAGATGGAGGAAAGAATTAGTGACATTGAAGATAGAAACATTGGAATGTCACAGAAGAAACAAGAGTGAGATTCAAGAGTCAAAAGAAATGAAAGAGCCATACAAGGAATTTTCGACAACTTTATAAAGAACAACATTAGGACAATAGGAGTACCAGAAGGGGCAGAACAGAAATCTACAGAGAGCTTATTCACAAAAATAGTAGACAAGAACTTTTCAAACCTATGGAAAGACTGGAACCCCAAATTTAAGAAGAAAACAAAACCCTAGCTACCTGAATTCTAGCACATCATCTCCAAGGAACATTAGTCTGAAGATGTCAAAAATCAAAGACAAGGAAAGAATTCTTAAGGTAGTCAGGGGGGAAAGAAATGATAACCTTTAAAGGAAAGCCCATCAGGCTATCATCAGACTTCTCAGTAGAAACTTTACAAGCCAGGAGGGAGTGGAATCAAATATTCAAAATATTAAAAGAAACTATCAGCCTAGAATAATTTATCTGGCAAAGATATCCTTTAGGTATGAAGGAGGAATAAAGACCTTTCAGGCATACAGAAGCCGAAGGAATTCTCCAGCATAAGGCTGACATTTCAAGAAATACTCAAGGAAGCTTTTCAACCTGAAATAAAAAATCTAAATAAAAGAGGAAGAGTTGGGATGACAAAAAAATAAAAAGGGATGAAGTAATGGCCATAGGAAATCCTCATATAGCAATCATCACCCTAAATGTAAATGGACTGAACAACAATAAAAAGGCACAGAGTAGCAGACTGGATTAAAAAACAAAACCCATCCATATGGTGTCTCCAAGAGACACACCTCAGCCACAAGGACAAACACAGACTCACAGTGAAAGGTTGGAAAATAATACTCCAAGCAAAAGGCATCCAGAGAAAAACAGGAGTTGCCATACTGTTATCTGATGAAACACGCTTCAGGATAAAAAAAGGTAATAAGAGAAAAAGATGGACATTTCATAATGATAAAAGAGACAATATAACAATAAGAAGACATGACAGTCTTTAATATATATGCCTCCAATCAGGAAGCACTAAAATTTACAAAGCAACTACCAACGGATATAAAAGAAGAAACTGACAAAATCATAATTATAATAGGGAACCCAAACATCCCCATGGGAGCCATGGACAGATTATCCAAACAGAAAATAAATTAGGAAATATCAACTTTAAATAATACATTATAGCAATTGAACATACTTGACATATATAGGACACTCCATCTTACAACAGAAGTCTATACATTTTTTTTTTCTAGCACACATGGAACATTCTCAAGGATAGACCATGTGCTAGGACACAAAACTAGCCTCAGCCAATTCAAGAAGATTGAAATCATATCAAGTGTATTCTCAAATCACACAGTTTTGAAATTAGAGATCAACTGCAAAAAGAAAGCAGAAAAAAAATCACATATACATGGAGATTAAACAACATTTTATTTAAATAAATGACTGAATCAAAGAAGAAATAAGAGATTAAAAATACATAGAAACTAATGACTATGAAAATACAACATATCAAAATTATTGGGACTCAGCAAAAGCAGTAATAAAGGGAAATTTTTATTAATACAGGCCTGTCTCAAGAAACAAGAAAAATCACAAGTAAACACCCTAACATCCCATCTTAATGAACTAGAAAAAGAAGAGGAAGAAGAACAACAAAACAAACAAAACCAGAAGAAGGAAGTAAATAATAAAAATTGACCAGAACTAAATAAAATGAGAATAGAAAAACAAAAGAAAAAAATTAATGCAACAAAGAGCTGATTCTTTGGAAAAAATTAATAAAATTGACAAAACTTTGGCTAGTCTCACCAAAAGACAAAGAGAAAAGACACAAATAATCAAAATTAGAAATGAAAGGGAAGAAATTATTACCAATACCACAGAAATACAAAGGAACATAAGAAATATTATGAAGCACTTTTTGCCACCAACTTTAACAACCTTGAAGAAATGGACAAGTTTCTAGAAACATATAGTCTACCGAGACTAACCAAGAAGAAATGGATAATCTAAATAGACCAATCAACAGTAAAGAAATTGAAACAATTATGCAAAACCTCTCCAAAGACAAAACCACTTGAACCAGGTGGTCTCACTAACAAGTTTTATCAAGCATTCAAAGAAGAATTAACACCTATCCTCCTTGGCTCTTTCAAAAAGTTGAAGGAGAGACAATATTCCAACTCATTCTATGAGACTAACATTACCCTAATACCAAATCCTACTATGGATAACACACAAAAAAGAACACTATAGGCCAATATCTCTGATGAACCCAGATGCAAAAGTCCTAAACAAAATAGTAGCAAATAGAATACAACAATGAAATATTAATAAAAAGATTATATCCTACAATCAAGTGGATTCAACCTAGGGGCACAATAATGGTTCAACATATGCAAATCAATCAATGTGATACACCACATAAACAAAATAAAAGATAAAAACCATATGATTATATCAATTGATGCAGAAACAGCATTTGATATATGACATCTATTTATGATCAAAATACTGAATAAAATGGGTATAGAAGGAAAGTACCTCAACATAATAAAGGCCATAGATGACAAAGCCTTAGCTAATATTATACTGAATGGAAAAAAGCTGAAGCCTATTCTCCTAAAATCAGGAATGAAACAGGGATGTCTCCTGTCACCACCACTGGTATTCAATATAGTACTGGAAGTTCCAGCCAGAGCAATCAGGCAAGAGAAAATAATAAAATGCATCCAAATTTGGAGAGAAGAAATTAAACAGATGACATGATCCTTTATGTAGAAAATCTTAAAGACTCCCCCAGAAAACTATTAGAAACAATAAATGAATACAGTAAAGTTGCAGGATACAAAAATCAACATTCAAAAAAATACTTGCATTTTTATATATCAACGATGAAATTTCAGAAAAAGAAATAAGAAAAGCAATACCTTTTATGATTGCAACAAACAGAATAAAATACCTAGATCTTAACAAAGAACATAAAGAAGGTATATAATGTAAACTATAAGAGACTATTAAAAGAAATTGAAGAGGACACAAAGAAATGACAAGATATTCCGTGTTCATGGACTGGAAGAATTAACATAGTTAAAATGTCTGTTTTACTCAAAGCAACAGATTTAATGCAATTCCCATCAAAATCCCAGAGACATTCTTCAAGAAATAGATAAAAGAATCATCAGATTCATGTGGAACCACAAAAGACCCCAAATTGCCAAAGCAATCCTACATAAAAAGAATAAAGCTGGAGGCATCACACTCCTTGGTTTCAATGTATACTATGAAGCGTCAATGATCAAGACAGTTTGGTATTGGCAGAAAAACAGACACACAGATCAATGGAAGAGAATTGAAAACACAGAAGTAAAACCACAAATATATGGACTGATAATTTTTGACAAAGAAGCAAAAAACATACAATGGGGAAAAGAAAGCCTCTTCAGTAAATGGTGGTGGGAAAATTGGAAAACCACACACAAAATAATGAATCTGAACTACGAACTGTCACAATATGCCAAAATTAACCCAAAATGGATTAAAGACTTTGACATAAGACCTGAAACAATAAACTATATACAAGGAAACATTGCTACTAAACTTAACAGAGCTTGGGTTCAGGGAGAACTTAATAAACCTGACCTCAAAGGCAAGAGAAGTAAAAGCAAAAATAAACAAATGGGACTATCTCAAACTAAAAAGCTTCTGTACAGCAAAAGAATCCATCAACAAAGCAAAGAGACAACCAACTGAGTTGGAGAAAGTATTTGCAAACTATACCTCTGATAAGAGGCTAATATCTAAAATATATATATAAGTCCTACAACTCAACAACAAAAAACCAATCCCATTAAAAAATGGGCAGAGGACCTAAAGAGACATTTCACCCAAGAAGACATACAAATGGCCAACAAATATAAGAAAAAAATGTTCAACTTCATTAGCTATAAGGGAAATGCAAATCAAAACCACAATGAGCTACCACCTCACACCTGTTAGAATGGCTGTTATCAACAAGACAAGGAATAACAGGTGCTGGAGAGGCTGTAGAGGAAAAGGAACTCTCGCACACTGCTGGTGGGAGTGCAAATTGGTACAATTGCTGTAGAGGGCAGTGTGGAGGTTCCTCAGAATGTTGGGAATGGAGTTACCATTTGACCCAGCAATCCATTCCCTTCTGGGGATCTACCCAAAAGACTTGAAAACCTTTGTCCGCAAAGACTTATGTACCCCAATGTTCATTGCAGCGCTGTTCACAGTGGCCAAAACATGAAAACAATCAAAGTGCCCTTCAATAGATGACTGGATAAAGAAGCTGTGGTACATATACACAATGGAATATTACTCAGCTGTAAGAAAAGATGAAATATTGCCATTTGTGACAAAATGTATGGACCTCTAGATCATCATGCTAAGCTAAATAAATCAGACAGAAAAAACAAAGAACCATATAACCTCACTCATATGTGGAATGTAAAACTGAAAGCAACAAAGAAAAACTTATGGGTTGGGAGTTCCCTGATGGTGTAGTGGCTTAGGGCTTCGGCTCTGGCACTATCAGTGCTGTGGCCTGGGTTCAGTTCCCAGTCAGGGAGCTGCCTACATACCAATAAAGCAAAAAAAAAAAAAAAAAAAGAAAGAAAGAAAAACTCATGGACACAGTCAATAGTTTAGTGGTTACCTGAGGGCAAGGGAGGAAAGGGGTGGAAGCTGAAGGAGGGGGGTCAAACATATGGTGATGGAAGTTCTGACTCTGGGTGGTGAACACACAATCCAATACATTGACAATGCACTATAGAATTGTACATCTGGAACCTCTGTAATTTCTACTAACCCATGTCACCCCAATAAATTTAACAACAAAAGAAGAATGGTGTTTGATGGATTTTTTTTTGTAGTTATGCTTTATAAGATTAATGAATTTCCTTGGTTTCAAAGCCAAGCTTTATGAATAACTAGCTGGATAGTCTTTGACAAGTTATTTTACCTGTGAGTTTCCTCATGGGAAAAAAATGGGATGTCTTGCCCTAGATTCCCTAATAAACAGAGACTGAGACAATGATTAAGTGCTAATGCTTAATATGAGAGGTATAATCCCAGGGTAGCAAGAATGAGTGAAAAGGAATGTGATTCAGAGAAGTAAGGGAAGCAAGGCAAGGTAACGTAGTACAATCCCAGCCACTGTCTCATGACTAGCTACCAAGACAGAACTAGTTCTCAATGGGTGAGCCACTCAGCCAGGCGAGATGCCTCCAGTTGACTGAATGATAACCTGGGTCTCAGACACCCGGTGGGGAGAAAGTGGGGTAGGGATTTGATCCTCCAGCTTCCTGTCTGTTCCTGGGGGTCAACATTTGCCCCACTGGAAGTTCCCTTTACCTCACTCTGGGTTGTACTGTCAGGCTTTCAGGCAGCTGTGGGCAGCCAGATCCCATCCCCTGTAGAGTGGCATTTCATCTGAGTTCGGAGGTTGTGGGAAGAGCCATAGACTCCCAGGTAAGTGGATGCCTAGCTTCAGGCAGCAGAACTGCAAGGTCCTGCATGAAGTCCTTTGGCTGAGGTGATGAGTGAAGCAGAGCAAATGGCTGCAAGTCCAGGAGAGCCTGAGAGTCTCTGAGGATGTGCATAAAATAGATCACTTTATGGGGCTGCTATTTTGTTGTGTGGGTTAAATATAGATTAAGTAGTTGTAAAATGCTTAGAAAAATGCCTGGTCCAGAGTAACCTCTCAAATACTACTTGCTAAAATGCAATCCAACTTATCATCTTTTTCTCTAATGGGCACTGATCTTTTTGAAATGCTTAGAAAAGTCTTCTCTAATCAGTTATTATAAAAATAGTATCCATCTGGATTTTATTTTGGCATATGAAGTGAGGTCAGAATCACACTTTATGTTTTTCCAAATGGCTTGACACCAGTCCAAACACCATGTATTGAATATTCCATATTTTCCCTGTGCTTTGAAATTTAATTTATAATATATTATATTTGCATATTCATTTGCTAATTTATTAACTTTTATTCTGTTCCATTGATATATCTATAAATTTATTGTACTGTTTTAAGAATTGTATCTTTGATAATAATGTATTATATGACATGTTCCCATTTCTCGTTCTTCTTTTTTTTAAAACAGGATTTTCTTAGCTATTTTCACATGTTTATAATTTTAGATGAAGTTAAGAACCTTTGTTTTTTTTTTTTTCCAAGTTCCTTCTTCTAAACAATTTTTGCTAGGCTTTTGATTGAGAATACATTGAATGTATTGTTTACATTAGGAAACATTTGTGATGTTGAAATTTACTTTTATAAAATGAGATATCTCTATTTATTCAAGATTTAATGTTCTTCATAGAATTTTGTAGTTTCCAAACATTTCTTGTTATATTATTCCTAGATAATTTATAATTTTCATGGTTGTGAATGAAATGGTTTCTTCTATATTTTACTTGATTATTGTTTATGTATATTTTACTTGATTATATTTGTGTATCAGAAATCTATTCACTTTATTTTTCATTTTTAGCCATTTTATTGAGGTAAATGTTATGGTATTGTAGAATTTACCCATTCAAGTGTGCATTTCAACAATTTTTAGTAATACTATTGAGTAATGCAACTATCACCAGAAATTAATTTTAGAATAGTTCCTTGCCCCCAATAAACTCTATCATGCATATTTACAGTTAATCCCAGTTCTTATTTCCAGCCCCAGGTGAACACTGATCTACTTTCTGTCTCTATACAGTTTCTGGACAATTCATATAAATGAATCATATAGTATATACTCTCTTATGTCTGGCTTTTTTTTCATTTAACATAATGCTTTTTCAAGGTTCATCTATGACATAGCATGTGTTAGTAGTTTGTTTCTCATTACTGCTGAATAATATTCCACTGTATGTTTATATCACATTTTGTCTATTCAGTGGTGATAAGACATTTAGATTGTTTTCAGTTTTGGATTGTTATGAATAATGCTACTATGAACATTTGCATGAAGTTTTTGTGTGAACATCTGGTTTTATTTCTCTTGGGTAGATATGTACGGGTAGAATTGTTTGGTTGCATGGTAATTTTATGTTTAACTTTTTAAGAAACTTTGAAACTGCTTTCCAAAGGGGCTACACTATTTTGCTTTCCCACCAGCAATGTATGAAGGTTCTCTATTTCCTTTAAAATATTTTTTGTATGTCGCTATCTTATTGAATAATCTTGTATTATTTAATAGTTTTTCTATTGATGCTTAGATTAGAAGGAAGTATTGTGACAGCATTCCCTCAAACTATCATAGCTGAAGGAAAAAAGAGAAATGTATAAACTCATGTAGTTAAGAAGGACAAATGAAGTGCTGATTATATGAGGGCCGTCTAGAAAATATCCAGCCATGTGATATAAAAAACAGAGACATAATCTGTCCTATAGCTTAGATGAAGCTCAGTTCTAAATTTGTTTGGACTTAGTGCCATTTTTAATGGTAGATTTCATTTTCAACTGCTTTTATATTTGGTCAAACTTCATCTTGTTAGGAAATTGTCTCTTTCCTGGAGGTTTTCAAATTTGTGGCTATGGAGTTTTCATGTGATATTCTCTCTTAATTCGTGTACTCTCTATTATGTCTTTAGTTACAAATTGGTTGTGCCAATTTATAATTCTACCTAAAATGCAAAAGAGTTTTCTGTTTTTTATATACCTGATGGTATCAGATGATAAAAAATAAGCTAAATTGCTATGTACAAATTTTATCACGTTAACTTCTATTTCCCTGATTATAAATGAACATCGGTATTTTTCATGAGCTTATCAGTTTATCAGTTTATCATTCTCTGTTACTGCTGAATGTATGTTCCTAGCCTTCGGCTGCCTTAAAAACTATTCGTGACTTCTGGCGCTGGTCAAGATGAATTTAGTTCACTATAGTCTATATTTTCCACAAATCACAACTAATAACTGAATAAAATTAGAAAATAAAAGCTGACTTGAAGACTCTGAAAAATAAACAATACTATTCAGATGGTGAGGGAAGCCAAATCTTGAAGAACAATCAATATGGAAATGAATTGCTGGGTTTTGTTTCTTCCTTTGTCTGCGAGCTTTAACCAAGGGTGGCCTTAATTATAGAACTGTAACAGGTAGGGACAGCAAGAACTCAGAGAAAACTTTCTCCTTCTAGCAAGAAGACCAAAGAAGGGGGGCATCTGCTCTTTATATTTGAAGCAAGTTTCTTATAATCAGCCTGTAATTTGGTCTCACATCTTTTTAATCCAACCTGACAATTTTTGCCCTTTAATTAGGACAATTAGACCATTTACATATAATATGATTACTGATATGGTTAGGTTCATATTCTCTTCCTTCCCCCACTTTTTATTTGTCCCATTTATTCTTTGGTCCCTATTTCCTCTCTTTGTAACTTCTTTTGGATTAATTAAATATATTGTGTGATTCCATCTTACTCATATATCCTATTTTAGATGATTGTAAGTCTTTATTATTTTAGAAGTTGTTTTAAGGTTTATAACGTACATCTTTAACTTACTATGTTTTATCTTCAAGTGATATTATACCACTTTATATGTAGCATAAAAACTTTTCAATTGTATCCCTGCGATTTCTTTCCTCCTCAACTTTATGCTATTTTTGTCACATGTTTTACTTTTACATGTTATAAAACCCACATTAGCCAGTTATTTTTTGTTTGTTTGTTTAAAGAGACAATTACCTTTAAAGGCATTTATATAACAAGATAAAAATCTTACATATTTATCTATGTAGTTACTACTTGCTATGCTTTTTCTTCTTTTGTGTATATTCATATTTTCATCTGATATCTTTTTGCTTTTGCCTGAAGGACTTCTTTTAATACCTGTTGTAGTGCGGGTCAGCTTGTGGTGAATTCTTTCAGCTTTTGAATGTGAGATCTGACAATTAAGTTTATGAATTTGCAACCATGTGCTACTGTACAAAAAACTCAGTAAGGTGTCATAACCTTGGTGTATCTATGTCTCACAGCTGTGTTCGTGTCAACGTGTGGTGGTATCTTGCTGAGTGGCATTCATTACTGTTGTGTGCTTTTGTATACCATCTCAAGAATGTAGGCGCTTGAATTAGAGCAATGAACAAACATTAAATTTCTTGTTAAACTTGGCAAGAGTGGAAGTGAAATCAGGGTCATAGTAGTCCAAGTTTATGGAAATAATGTCATGAAGAAAACAGCAGTGTACAAATGGATTAAATGTTTCTCTAAGAGAAGAGAAAGCATCGCTGATGAAGAGATCAGGGTGGCCAGTAATGAGCAGAACTGACAAAAACATTGCAAAAATTCATCGAACTGTGTGTTAAAATTGTCAGCTGACTGTGAGAAGCATAGTCGACTAAGGAAACATCAATAGAGAAACAGTTAGGAATATTTTAGCTGAAAATCTTGGCATGAGAAAGGTGTGTGCAAAAATGGTCCCAAATGAGCTCACTGATGAACAAAAGCAAAGGAGAGTCGAAGTTTGCCAAGACCTTTTGGAGAGGCAAGATGATGTTTTGGGTCATGATAAAACATGGGTGTATCAATACAACCCTGAAACAAAGCATTAAAGTGCACAATGGAAGTCAGCCAGTTCTCCATGACCAAAAAAGTTCCATCAGGCTAAATCAAGAGTCAAAACTATGTTGCTAACCTTTTTCAATATCAGAAAAATTATTCATTATGAATTTGTACCAACTGGACAAATGGTCAACCAAGTTTACCTTCCCAAGGGGAGTACTATGAAGGTAACTGTAGTGATATTCAGCAATGAGGTATGTAGCACTTTTTCTAGAATTAGTTCTCAAACCCGTCAGACCTCCTATTGAAAAGAAATCTATTTCACCTTCATTTTTGAATGACATTTTTGCGGCCTATAGAATTTTAGACTGATGGTTTATTTTCTTTCAACATTTTAAAGATGTTGTCACTTGCATTGTTTCTAACAAGTTATTTTTGTTCCCCCACATACTACTTGTTGTTTTGAGCTTACTTGAAGAATAATTGCTAACTAAAATTATAAGTTATTTACGATGTACATTGTAGTGATTTGATATTTATTACATTGTGAAGGGATTTTCACCATCTAGTTAATTAACACATCCATCATCTCTCACGTTTTTTTTTGTTGTTGTTGTTGTTTTGGTGGGAATATTTGTTCTACTCTCATAGCAAATTTCACATATATTCTATAATACAGGGTTATTAACTATAGTAACCATATTTTACATTAGAGCCTGAGACTTTATTCATTTTATAGATGAAAGTTTATACACTTTCCTCAACCCCTCCCCATTTTCCCCACCCCCAGCCCCTGGCAACCACTTTTCTACTCTCTGTTTCTATGAACTTCACTTAAAAATACACATACACACACACACACACACACACACACACACACACACACACACATGATACACTTGTAGGTGATACAGTGCAGTATTTGTGTTTCTCTGTTTGGCTTGTTTCCCTTAGCATAATCCCCTCAAGGTCTATCCACGTTGTTGCAGATGGCGGGATTTTCCTTTTTTCTCATGGTTGAATAATATTCCATTGTATATATATATATATACTACATCTTCTTTATACATTCATCCATTTATGATACTTATTTCCATGTCTATATTATTAGGACTAATGTTGCAATAAACATGGAAGTGCAAATATTTCTTTGAAATCTTCCTTTCATTTTCTTTGTATATATACTCAGAAGTGGGATTGCTGTATCATATGGTAATTCTAATTTCAATTTTTTGTGACACCTCTATACTGTTTTCCGTAATGGCTGCACGAATTACATTCCCAGCAGCAGTGCACAAAGATTCCTTTCTCTCCACATTTCTGCCAAAACTTGTTATCTCTTGTCTTTTTAATGACAACTATTCTTAATGGGTGCAAGGTGATAACTCATAGTGGTTTTGATTTGCATTTCCCTGATGATTAGTGATGTTGAGCACTTTTTCGTGTATCAATACTTATTGGCTATTTGTATGTCTTCTTGGGAAAAATGTCTATTTTGTTCCTCTGCTTATTTTTTAATTAAATATTTTGGTTATTTTCTATTGAGTTGTATGGATTCTTTATATTTTTTAGATATTAATTCCTTTTCATATATATTTAGATATACAAGGGCTGTCCAGAAAAAATCCAGGCATAAATGCCTTTATTTTTCATATTATTATAATACATGGCTGGATACTTTACAAATAGCCCTATATATCCCAGATATATGATTTGCAAATATTTTTTACCATTTTATAGGTTACCTTTTTATTTTGTAGACATTTTCCTTTGCTGTGCAGAAGTTTTTTAATTTGATATAGCTCATTTGTTTATTGTTACTTTTGTTGTCATGCTTTTGGTATCAAATTAAAAAAGATAATCATTGCCAAGACCAGTATCAAAAAGTTCATTCCCTATGCTTTCTTCTTCCTAGAAAGGTTTCAGGTCTTACATTCAAGTCTTTAATCCATTTTGAGTTTGACCTTTGGGTAATGGGCCAATTTCATTCTTTTGTATGTGGTTATCCAAGGCATTTACTGTATTTTTGGAATTCTCAGAGGCTGTCTGAGTCAGGTAGAGAGAATTTGGATGGCAACTCTTGGAACTCCAGGAAGATTTGAGAGAAAATAATATGGAATTCTCTGGCACACAACTCTTTTCTTATCATAGTCTGACTGCAAAGAGAAGCTAAACAATGTTGGTGTTGGCCAAGGAGTTTTTCATAAAGACAGTTACCATATTTTTCCATGTATGAGACAATACTTTTATCTAAAATTGCTAGATGACAAATTGAGGGTTGCCTTATACACAGGAGTAACCAGTTGAGAGGGGTTTTTAATGTTGCATTAGAAAAGTCGGGGTTGTCTTACACATAGAGGCATCTTATACATGAAAAAATATAGTATATTATTCCATTGACTTTTTGAATCATTTTTGTCTTCCCAGAACT
This sequence comes from Lyroderma lyra, assembly GCA_004026885.1. NCBI lineage: Eukaryota > Metazoa > Chordata > Mammalia > Chiroptera > Megadermatidae > Lyroderma > Lyroderma lyra. Next base: position 24,223 of record PVJL010006040.1, on the reverse strand, counting down.
TGGTAGGGCTGGTAGAATAACTAGAGTGAAATTGGGATATTTCTATTTTTGATAGAGAAATGTGCAAGTTTTAAGGAAAAACATTTTAATAGTGAGATTTAATTTTCATTTTAATCGTTTTCATTTTAATAGTTTAATAATTTTACAAAAAGACAAGGTGGCTGTACCAAATAGTGACTTTTTTCAGTCATGATAATTTTCTTTTTGAATCTCATTGATTTTAGTTTCATTCAAGGCTGTAATAGGCTGGGCTGAATTTAAATCAGAACCCACTGACCTGAATTCACTGCTCAAGAATCTGGGACTCAGGGAAGAGATGTGTCTTGAGTAGTACTCTCATAAGCACCAAGATGAAATGGATCCACTTCGCCTACAGCATACCATTTACAGAAATCATGATCAATTTTAGTTTGCTTCCAGTTTGGATAAGGACTTTCTTATATAACTTTTCTGTTTGTTTTCTTCCTGGAGTTTCTAATTGCTTTTCTGTTTTTGTGTTGATAAAAGGACAATGTGTCTTCATCTTATAATCTAATCTATTCAGCTTTCATTTTTAAGTACAATTTTCTATTTAATTTTTTGAATATGGACTATGAGGTCTGACAATTAAGTTCACAAACTAATCCTAGAAAAAGTGCTACATACTTCATTACTCAGTATCATTACAGTCACCTTTGAAGTATTCTCCTTGGGAAGCTGTGCACTGATGTCACTGCCAAGTCCACCCTTCAAAACAATTTTGGAACTCTTTTTCTGGAATGGCCATCAAAGCTGTTGTCGTATTGACCCTTGATGTCCTGAATGTCATCAAAATGTCTTCCTTTCAATGTTTTCTTTATCTTTGGATAAAGAAAAAAGGTATTAGGGGCCAGATCTGGTGAGTAGGAGGAGTGTTCCAATACAGTTATTTGTTTACTAACTAAAAGCTACCTCACAGACAGTGTCATGTGAGCTGGTGCATTGTCGTGGGGCAGGAGCCATGAGTTGTTGGTGAAAAGTTCAGGTCATTTTTATCTAACTTTTTCATGCAACCTTTGCAGCATTTCTGAATAGTAAACTTGGTTGACTGTTCAGTTAGTATAAATTCATAATGAACAATCCCTCTGACATCAAAAACGGTTAGCAACATCGTTTTGACTCTTGATTTGGACGGCTGGAACTTTTTTGGTCATGGAGAACTGGCTGACTTCCATTTTGCACTTCGATGCTTAATGTCAGTGTCATATTGGTACACCCATGTTTCACCAGTGATAACATGATCCAAAACACAGCCTTGCCTCTCCAAAAGATCCTGGCAAAACTTTGACTCTTCTTTACTTTTGCTCATTAGTGAGCTCCTTCAGGACCATTTTTTGCACACACCTTTCTCATGCCAATATTTTCAGCTAAGATTTTCCTGTTTCCCTATCATTTTTTACTTGGTATGCCATGCTTCTTACAGTCAGATGATGATTTTGATGCACAATTTGATGAAATTTTGCAATGTTTTTGTCAGTTCTGCTCATTTCCGATGCCCTGATCTCTCTTCACGAGTGATGTTTTCTGTCCCCTCAGAAAAACGTTTAATACACTTGTACACTACTGTTTTCTTCATGGCATTATCCCCATAAACTTAGACTACTATGTCCCTGATTTCATTTCCATTCTTGCCAAATTTAATAAGAAATTTAATGTTAGTTCATGGCTCTAATTTAAGCTCCAACATTCTTGTGATGGTACATAAAAACACACAACAACAATGAATACCACTCAGCAAGACACCACAACATGTTGACACGAACACAGCTGTGAGACACACACATACCATGGTTACGAAACCTTACCAATATTTTCACATGACTTAAAAACTGGTAACACCCATTATTGGCAAAGGTGTTAGGAATAAGTACTCGCAAACAATGGTAGAGTGAATTCATTTAATGCAGTATTTTTGGAGTAAAATGTTCTTTCCTGAATACCTAACAATTTAACTCCAAGATAACCATCTAAACAAAAGAGCACCGTGATACGAGCTTGGCCTTTGGAGCAAGGTCACTTGGGGTCTAAATCCTTGCCTCTTAACTTACTCCTTGCTGACTTTAGTCAAGTCATTTAACTTCTTTGTTTTTTGGTTTTGTCTGAAAACTGAAAAATGAGAATGATAATAATGGCACCAACTTTAGAGATCTGTTGTGACTATTAAATCAGTTAATTCATGTGAAGTACTTACCATATTTTCCCATGTATAATGAGCACCCATGTTTTTGGCTCAAACTTTTAAGGAAAAAGTCTTTTGGTTTTTTTTTTTTTTTAATTGTTAAATTTATTGGGATGACATTGATTAGTAAAAGTTACATAGGTCCCAGGTGTACAATTCTATAATACATTGTCTATGTGTTGTGTTATGTGTTCATCACCCAGAGTCAGTTCTCTTTCTGGTTTAATTTTTTAATTCAAATTTCTATTTGTTTATATTTAAGTACTTGGGTTTTTTTGTATTATAAAGGAATTTTAGCATTTATTATTTAACGTATTATGGTACAAGAAATTTTATGTGACAAAGAATTACAAAACACAGAACAGATAGAAGGTATAAGAAATTTTATACTGAGTCTGGCAGAAGTAACGCCTGCACTTGAGTTATGATTTTATTACAAAGTCATAACCATACATGCTTATGATTTTGTAATAAAAGATTTGGTATAGATTATCAGTTCACAAAAAAGGGGCGTTATTTGTATAACCATAAGCATGTATGGTTATGATTTTATAATAAAATCATAACTCATGCCTGGATGTTACCTCTGCTGGACCCTGTTATTAAAATTGTTTATTTAAAAAAGATTATTTTATTCCAGACTATTATTTTGCATATGGATATCGTTACTGATTTCTAGAGTTACACTTTTAACTCATAAGCATAAATAAAAGAATTAAAAACACTTATAGAGATATGGCATTTGTACTACCCATGTATAATGTGCACCCTTATTTTTCCTTCACAAATTTGGGCAAAAGAGTGCACATTATACACAGCAAAATACAGTCTATTCGCATGCACAACATAGTGAGCACTCAGTGATGGTAACTATTTCTGATATATGAACACAATAGAGCCAGAATGTTCATGCAGTATTATTGGCAAAGGTTAATAAAAAAACAAAACAAACCCAAAAACCAGGAAACAACCAAAATGATTACTTTACTGAAGAAAAACCTGATAAATGCTATTGAAGACCATGTAGGCATTGGAAGAACAAAAAAGACTGGTTATTCTTCAACTATGTGCCAAGTACTGTTCCAGTACTGAAGATACAGTTGTGGATAGAACAAAATCTTTTACTGAAAGAGAAAATGCTTCATGAAATATTGTGCAGAAGGCATTTGCAGAACAATGTTCTTAGAATCAGTCTGTTAATGATAAAAACTAATAACCGTACAAAAATCCACAGGTATGTGAAATATAGAGAAAAATAGTTGGGAAGATATCCAGCACACTACAATTGATGATATTTCAGATTGCATAAAATATGGCACAAGCAAGGGTTATCTTGAAGGTAGGATCTATGATTGGGTAGGTACGATAAGAGATTCCTGTATTTATTCTATGTACTTCTATATTTTTTTGTAACTTTATTATGAGAATATAAATATGACTTAGAAGAGGGGACCCCAAAAATGGAATTTATTTATAAAAAATTGTGTATTTATTCATACATGTTTAAACTTCAGTCACTTCCAAAGTACTCTCTCTTTGGTGCAACATACCTATTGAGATGCTTTTCTGACTGCTCAAAACAGTTAGTGCTTCTGCTGTTTTTTGTTTCACCACTTCCATATTGGCAAAACATTTCCCTTTGAGGACTTTTTTAATCCTGGGAAACAAAAAAGTTGCTTGGGTGAGTTTGGATGAATAGGGAGGGTAGGGCATGGGGGTCATGCCCTTTTTGGTCAAAAACTGCTGGACCTTCAGTGCTGTTGTGAGCAGGTGCATTGTCATGCTGCATGTTGTTCATGTAAATCACCCATCATGAAATGGGCAAATGCATTGAAAGAGTCTTCCCCGAAAAAATTCACTGAAGCTGAACGCAGCCTCACATAACAATGTCAGCTGGTACACTGATGTAGAGTGTTCCTAGAACACTCACCTAGCAAGAGAAGCCTGTACGAGGGAGCTGTCCCCCAGAAGATAATTCTATTTTGAGGGGATCCCCCTCATACTTATATAAGAAAGCAACAACAAAGCCTTCAGAATTTGTGGAGAAGGGAAGTCTAGACCAAGTGAGGACAGTTGCTATCCCATCCTGAAGCTCAGGTGGACAACTTTACCTTACAAATTTTACCTGCACTCCCTCTGTTCCTACATGGGCCTGGGGACCTTTCTGTCCTTCTGCCTTAGTAATGTTCTTTTGACTGTAAGTAGCAGAAACCCAATTGTATTAGCTTAATATAAAAAAAAATGGGGGTGAGGAGATTACTACAAGAATAGATGCTTTTTGCAGAATCCAAGATGTGACAGGCCTGAGCAAAGATGCCCATAGGAGCCTGAATCAGGATCTTGCAGGGACCGTCTGGCCCTGTGTGGTCTCTCTCTCTGTTTCAGTTCACCTGGTCAGTTTATTCCCCTCCTTCTACCTTTACAGAGGCAGTTTCGGGCTTCTCTACCTACAGGGTAAAAGGTAGCTACCAAGTTACATCTCTTCCATTCAAATAACCAACCAGTTCAAAGGATGACAGCCCCTCTGGATCCCAAATCTAAACTCCTGGGAGAGAGAATCTGATTTGTTCAGTTTGGGTAAGTTAGCCTGTGGGCAAGGCGCAGGGCATGTGTTTAGATAATGCCAAGAGCTACTCTTGTGGCCAAAGGAATGCAGCTTCTCTGAAAGGTGGATTATGGGCTGAGCAGAATGACTTCATCACGGTAGCTCATTAATGGCATTTTATGCATCTTTCCCCCTTTATTGTCTTTGTCCTGGTCCTAAAGTCCTCTAAAGGTACCAACAAAGCCAGGATGCTGTTTCTCTCCCTAGAAACTACCATTTCTCCCCCAAATAGTCCCCTCTCTATAAGCTTCTTAGCCTGGCTTGTGACTGCAGGAGCATTCATTGGGTAGAACCTCTCTAACAGAGCCTAGTGGTTCTGCTCTTTGCCTTTGGGGATGAACTAGAAAGCTATCTTTTTGCAAACACTGCAAATAAGATAAAGCAGAGAGAAAAATCAACTCTGTAACTCCCAATGTCTCCATTCCCTTCATATCCTAGCCTAATGGCCCTGGGATAAAACAAAGTCTTAACCACCCAAGTTACTACTGTGAACAAAAAAAGAGGTGCTGTAATAAATAATAAATTCCTAACTGGGCAGGTCATGATGAGTAATCACGCTCCAGGCATATGACTTTTTAGTAAAATGTTTATCTTTGCCTTAAGCAAGCCCTAGTCATTGTTTCTGTGCATCTAGGTCAGGCCTGGGCAGACTTTCTCAGGGCAAGGGCTTCTCCATGTATCATGATCCACTAGCTATTTATTTTATTATTCAGGTGGTCACCCCCAAATTGGTGGGCAGTCCACTGGTGGATGACGATCGATGTCTTACCCAGCTCTGATCTAGGTTAACACACCTTTGAAATGCCTATTTTCAGATCTTTCCTTTTAAAATATAACCACCCTCAAGAGAACAAATAATCATAACTGCCTTATAATCCAATCCCACTTGCTTTCTCCCATCTTTACGAAATCTTCTATCCCTTCCTTAATTTCACACGCATTTAAAAAATTGCAAAACCTTTATTCTCTGGAGCATTTGAGATCTTGCTCCCTGGCATATGTTTTCAGTTTGGCTCAAATAAACTCCTATAAAAGCTCTCTACAGGCTTGGACTTTTCTTACATCGACACTCCAGAGACCTCTTCTCAGTGCTTACCATTCCTTGGTACCAATGCCACCGAGTAGGACAGGAAATCAGAACATGGGGCTCCCTCCTCACATGGGGAGCATTTCTCAGTATGACTGATGCTCAAAGAGATGTTTGAGGTACACACATGTCTCTGCTCTAGGCTTGAGGTTCTTTTTTAGTGTGGTGATAGGAAATTTTTTAAGGATCTGCTCTTTAGGGGAAAACATGAATATCATAGTTTCTAATTTTAAATGGAAAATCCAATCTCTACCCTCATCATAGATCAGAGATAGCCTTTTCTCAAAACTGGAGGGCATTGTAATACAGAATTCTAGTGAGTTCACCTGGTCTCTACGGTACATTTTAAATAAACGATACAAGGAAGTACTTGAGGAAAATGAAAATGCACTGAGGTTGAGTTCTCTTTCATGGGGAAAGACAGAGAAAGATGCCGGGGTGGGGAAGGTGGGAGGAGGAGAGGATTGGGCAGATTTCTCTGAAGTCATTTTCTTGAGTATGAGAGAAGAGGAACAAGTATAAAGACCAGCTGAAGAAGTGGGACTCCTTGATCAGATTCTTGTCATGAACTCATCCGTAGTGGTGCTTCAAGTGCCTGTCCAATTCAAGGCCTGGGCAGCTGTAGGAAAGAACCGGACCGCGCCAAGCCTTGTCTCTTTGAGCAAGGGCGGAGACTCTGCTGGTCGTCTGCAAAGCATCCTTGGGCCAAAAGCACTCCACACATTTTTCTGAGACTTCGGATCATTTGAATTTGCCCCACAACTCCCACACATTTGCCTCCGAGTGTCCCAAAGCTCTTACTGCTGCAACGTTCCCATAGGAATGTGGACGCCTGCCAAAGGACCTCATGAACATTCCATTCATCTCCTTGGCTGGGAGGCAGCAAGGAAGCCAAATTGGCTGGTTGTTTAACTGTTTGGGTACCAAATAAATGGCCAAGCTTGTTGGACTTTTTCAATAACGTGAAGAAAAACAGAAGGTAAAACAAAAGAGAAGTATTTACTTATTCATATGATCCCATCTGAAAAGCAGCTATTTTTAAAGGTAGCCTAATGAAAACCACATTCTCTGGTTCTCTTTGTTGTGAAATCATCTTCCACCAGAAAGGCATTTTGAAGTAATGAGGTTTTGTGAGGTGTGACTAGAATCAATGTGACTAATTTTTTTTTTTTTTTTAAAGCAAACACAGCAGAATATAGCCATCCCAATGAAGGTTGTTGTCTTCCAAGTAATCTCAGTGGGATATTATCCTGCAGTTCCAAGATGCTCAAACATGTGCTGTAAAATTCCTTTTAGGGATTACTGGCAAGTCTTGGTCTCACTGTTTTGCTTTCTATTTGTCATTCATTCAGTGTATATTAGAGACCTCCTGTGTGCCAAGCACTCTGCCAGGCCCTGGGGACAGAGTGATGAGGCAGATGCAATCTCACTGAATGTTTGATGTAGGAGGCCCCCAGGGGCCAGTGGAAAAAGTTAGCCCGACCTAGGTTTGAATCCCAGTTTAGTCTGTGCAGGTTGTGTAACCTCAGGCAACTTTCCGAAACTCTTTGAGTCACAGTGTCCTCGTTTCTAAAATGAGGATGGTAAAATCTACTTCATGGGATTGTTTTGAGGAGAAATATCTTCAGATGAAATGTATAGTAAGTAGCCATCACAGACGCTGAAATTGCTCAGCAAATGACAGTTCTTGTAATTATAATTGTTTGAATTATGTAGCTGTTCCATCATCCTTTTTTTGGCCTAGACTCTGAATGCACTTTTGGAAACAATGAATCATTTTATTATTCTGTATATGGGTAATATAAGGTACAAAACTCAAAGTGTACAAAAGTTAGGTGATGGAAACGGAAACATCATCTTCCCTTGCTCGTCTGCCGTTAATTTCTCTCCTCAGAGATAACCAATAGGACCAGGATCTTGTGTGTTTATAGGTTTAATTATATTTCTTGGAGATGGGTCCATTCATAACAATACTTGTTTTCATTCCTGCCTCATCCTTTTAAAAAATGATTACATGTCATTCCATTGACTGGATATATCATAATTGATTTAGCCAGTGCCCTATCTGTTAACATGTGTTTTTAATCTTTGGCCATGACAATGCAGCCAGCATGCTCCTCGTGCTTGATTTTGACTAAGAAAAATAAAACCAAAGACATACAGTAGGCTCCTAAGGCAGCTCTGGGCAATTTCATTGGAAAAGGTAATTGGTGGGAAGCAGATAAAGCTGAGCTGATTGGATGCATTCTGAGTTGTTTTCTCAAAAAATATCTCACTATTTTATTCCTGGAATATTTATACCACTTTTCAAGTGCTACCTGTTTGAAAAGTACAGAGTCTACGTAATAATATTCCAAGATCGGTGGCATTTTAGTCCAGACATGACTGTCTTAAAACCCTGCCAAGATATATAATAAATGGACAAGATTTTCTCTGGTTGGCACCAAGCGCTCAGAGATGCAGAGATTCCAGACAGCCACTCTAGAAGCAGCTGCTAAGAAGATTTGCACTCCAATTTGCTGCCTCAGCTTGAAACAGTGAATTGTATTAAAATGTGCCACATCGGTTAACATGGTTCAGTTAGCTGAAGTCTGCCAATTTGGAAGGAGACAAGCGTTCTTTGGTGGCCATCTTTGCAGATGCCCAGGCCTGCCCAGACTTTGTGTGGAGCTGAATGGGAGAGAACCTATATGTGAGGTTTGGCACAATCCAAGTCCAACTAAAACCTGGCAATCAGTCTTCCTGGATGAATAATCATTTCTGAATCATGAGGAAGGCACACGTAAACAGGAGGCAGGGAAATGGAAGACTTTCTAAGAAGTCTCCTCTGTCAGAGGCACATGCGAATCCTGCAATGAGCTCCATGGAAATGAAACTGGTCCCAGCGACATCTTGAGCCAAAGAAAATTCTTAGTCGGGGTTGAAAAAATGTCAGCTAAATAGCTTCTCCTTGCTTCTCAGCCGGCCCCAGCTATCACTGCAATCCGGATCTGGCCTCTGAGCGGTTCTGGCAGGTTTATCTTGGACCAGCTGCTGTGATGAAATCGCAGTAATTCCAGGTTTCCCTCAAATCTAGATTGAGCCAAGGGCAATCTGGGCTTCTAGCGTCGAGCTTACTTCATTGCCTCTCTCCAGTACCTCCTCAACTTTCAAGCTCTTGATTTTTTTTTTTTAAGTGAGATAGGGGTGGGGGAGGAAACCTTTCCGGTATAGCCCAGAGATGTGGCAAATGTTTATTTTAGGTCAATTCAGGAAACCCACGTGGAGGACCGGTGAGTCTGTTTAGGTGGACTGCGTGGTGTGACACTGACTAACAGGGAGTGAGTGTGTATTTGACAATGTGCCAGGCTAGATGAGGGCTGTCTGGAAAAAATCCAGCCATGAGTGCCTCTGGTTTTCATATGACATGGCTGGATACTTTCCGGACAGCCCTTATATATACCAGGCTCCCTTCTCAAAAGATCTCATTGAATCCACCAACAGCACTGTGAGGCAGAAACTATTATTCCTGTTTTCCAAAAGAGAAAATCGGGTCTCAGAAAGATTGAGTCTCTTACCTTAGGACTTACAGCTTGAAAGTAGAACTGTCTGGATTGGAATCTGGATGTAGCCTCCCTCTCAGGCCACTGCTTGTTCTCGTTATGCTGCAGCACTGACCATAAGCAAGAGGGCCTTATTTAGAGTCCAGGAAAAGAGACAGGGCTAAGAAAAACTATGGTGAACAAGAGGGAGAAAATTGAGCCCCAGATGAGAAAAGGGAGAGAGAGGTGAGTAGAATATACTCACCCTGAGCCCAGACTCTGAAGACGATCTATGGATCCTGGGTACCATTGGGAGGCTGTGGACAAAATAAACAAACAAACAAACAAACAAAGAGGTTCTATGGAAAGTAACCTCATAGAGTGATCTGATCATAAATTCCCAAGGGTCATGGTGGATAGTCACACCCTAGATGTAAAAGTTCTTACTAAAAGGCTTATCTTTGCCTTCAGCAAACCTGTGCCTTGTTTCTGTGCATTTAGGTTAAAACACCTTTGAGTTGCCTCTTTTCAGGCCCACCCTCAAGGAGCACATAATCTCAACTATCCTATAATCCAGTCCCCACCTGGCTTTCTCTCACCTTCGTGTAATCTTGCTTACATTCCTTCCTTAATTCCAAATGCATTAAAAGAAAATGCAAACTTATTCTCAGGAGCATTTTAGGTCTTCTTTTCCAGCAATTTTCATCAGTTTGGGCTCAGATAAACTGATAACAATTCTCTACAGGTTTGGACATTTCTTATGTTCATGAGGTTATTGACCAAATTTCACCAGAAAGAGCTTATTCAAAGAGAATTTCCACTGAGGTGTTCTGAGAAGTTGCCCATTGTTCTTTGCCCCGAAGGGGTGGGGGACAAAGTTTCCTGAGTGTCTTCAATGTAGAAGTAGCATGTACTCTAAGGGGTTCAGTTCCAGACATGACGGCCCAGGGCACGGAGACTTGCAGTGTGACTCACTAGGGTTTAGGGAGGGACGTCTGTGGAATTTCTTATAATTCCTTCAAAACAGGCTTCCTGGGCCAGATGGTGGCTCATTGCCACCTCCCCACCCCGCCACCCCCGATCCTGGGCTCCTGGGAGGATGGTGGCAGATCGGTTTTAGAACACAAAGCATTCTCCACCCTGCAAAGGAGCTGGAGTCTTGCAGCGTACTCCTCAGCACACCCAGCAGCTTGTGTTGGTGAAGAAGAAGAGCAGGGGTCCTGAAGTGGAGCCAGTGGGATCCTGACCCACAGGACACGTTAAGAAGAGCACTTCTGAGCAAAGCTGGCCAACCAATGCCTTTGATTTTTGTTTGTGGCATCTTAGAGCATGTTCTTCGGATCATCGTGAGGCAGCTCCAGAGAGCCCAGAGATACCAGAAGGCTAGTGGTAACAGAGGTCTGACCTTCAAAATGGAGGAACTGCTGGATTCTGGAATGACTCACCAGCGATTCTGACCTGAGGAAAATCTGTTATCTAAAAGTAAAGAGGAAAGAAGCATCCCACTTCCCAGACAATTGGTTCTCCCTGGCGTAAATCGCCAGCTGACGGAGGGGAGATATTTTCAACTTTGAATTCTTTTGTTGAAAACTTAATGTGAAGCATTAAAAGCCAGAATAAAATAATGAAACTGCTCAACTTTGCATGTCTTGGTAGGGGAAGGGCAATCTCCACTGAGTAGAGCAAAAGAGACAAGGAGAGAAGAACAAAACCTGGTCGTGACGATAATTTTTAAGACCTACATGTCCACATACTGACTTAACATTATTTTTTTTTTTAAATTGGTAAGCTAGAACATTCCGTAGGGTGAGAGGCACAGAGAATAAGATCGACAGAGAGCGTGGGCTCTAAGTTAGATGGACCTCAGTTTGTTCTTGGGTCTGACATCTATGAGCCATGAGACTCTGGGCGAGGTGCTGCTTGTTCCTCAGTGTCACTTCCTTGTCTGCCAAATGGGATAGAAAAAATTACCTTGAATCTTGACTGCGAACATTATATATATTCCCCAAATGCCTAGCACATTATATGTGCTAAGTAAATGTTAGTTAATAACAACAAAAGTATATTATACTGATAACCAAAGATTATAAACTCAAGCGTAGAGGTTGCCTGGTTTATCTTTGTACCCCAGCATACTACAAACTGCTAGGCACGTAGTAAGCAACCCCTAAATGTTTATTTCTGGTTTGTTTAGCGCCATGTGTGTGTAAAGCATTGTTTTAAGCACTCTTGGGATTATATGCATGAGATGCTGGATAAAGTCCAACAGACGTGGGTTTAAGTCACTTAGTTCTCAATCTCAGTTCTTTTCACCTATAAGTCAGAGAAAATAGCATCCACCAGGATCAGAGATAGGAGGTCAGCTGCCCCCCACTCCATTCTCCCCTTTTTCCTTGCTGACAGAACCTGGTTGTATTTAGGGTCCCATGCTGCCTCTCGGTGACTCAGAGAGGCATAATAAATCTTTACTATTTCAGGCCAGTCATTCTGGTGATCTCATTCCCTTTGCCTGTGATTTGCTTAAGGGTGACCATGAGGGCCAGACCTGGCCACGGAGACATGAGGGAATGTCACTAAAGGATGCCAAGAAAGGGTTCTTTGCTTTCAAAAGGAGGAAGAAGACATATAAGGAAAAAACTAAACAGAACAAAACGCTGCTTCTTTTCCACGGGCATTGCTGAGGCTGCCTGTGGAGCCCAGAACAGAGGCAGCCAGCTCCGGCCCCCGTGGAGGAACGCCAGCCCCTGAGATGGCAGAGCTGAGCTCTGGAAAGAACCTGGGTCCTTGATGACATCACGGAGCCACTGAATTCAGCAACCCCGAAATTTTTGTCACTGGAGGAATTTGCCTTACAGCTTAGGCTAGTCAAGTCAGAACTCACACTTTTTTGCATGTAAAGGCAACCTGGATGACACCCCTTCTTCAGAGGCTTGTTAGTGTTGGTTCCCCTCACTTCTCCTTCTAGAACATAGGACGTTCACCCACCAGGAATGTTGCCGGAGAGGGTCCTGCCTTGTGTGGGAAATGCGGGAGTTACTTTCACGGCCTGGAGCTCGCTGCTCCTGTGCTCTTCAGAGGGAGTAGCTGTGAGAAGCCACTGGGGGGAGTGCCTTAGGGAAATGGGGTACCGTGGGGGGACTTGGAGGCAGACACCCTGAGTTTGCTTTTGGCCATTCCATGGCCAGCCCTACAGCTCTGGCTGAGTCACATAAGCTCTTATAACCTCGGTTTTATTACCTGAAAAATGGGGACAAAATTAGCCCTTCCCTCAGAATAAGGATTAGGTGAGAAAACGTCAGTGTGCTTTACCGCGGGAACTGCTATTTATAGACAATTACTCTAAAGAAAAACCCCAAGCAAAGAGCAGAAAAGAAAGGCTTACATTCACCTCACTAGAATCAGAGATGACATACACGGACATCTGTTGGGAACCAAAGTGGTGGTCTTCTCCGGGAAGGGTGTCATGCCCTCTCTCTAGCCAGCTGTCCCAAACCACGCAGCTCTTTCTAAGTGCTTCAGAGGAGCAGCACGGCCGAGAGCCGAGGGAAGAGGAGCCCCTTGGACGGGGCCTGCAGCCCTGCAGCCACGAACTATTAATAGCCTGTAAGCCCTTGGAGTGGAGCCCTAGCTCTTCCCACCCCGGGAGAACAGAGGGTCAGAGCAGTCCCTGGCCTCAGATTACTGGGGATCCTGGAGTTCTCCCAGTTAGGGAGCTTTTTCTTCCTGCTGGTCTCAGCCTGGCTATGTGTCCTCCTGCAGAGACCCCAGTCTGAACTGCTAGTCAGGCTCACGTTCTGCAAGTATTAATTGACCTCTTTCTGGGTCCTCAGGCCACATACTAGCTGCCTTGACACCTAGGATCTCACTGCACCCTGACAGCAATGAGCAAAAAGCTGTTTTACGGAAACTGTCCAGCTCAGAGAGGGTCATGGCCCATTCAAGGTCACTTACAAAGGAAATTAAGTTCTAGAACCCAGCCCGCCTGTCTCCAAGCCAGTGCTCCAACATTTGTGTTACATTGTGAAGTCTGGGAGACTTCTGGGACTTCAACAAGACCATGCAAATCTCTTATCAGGCTGGCAAGAAGAGTAAGGAGCCAGGGGTAAAGTGAGCAAGAGAGCAAGGACAGAGCTAGCCTGGCTCCTGGGCTCTGGGTCAGAGGAGCCACCCTGCTCATTGGCACCATTTGTGGGTAGCTAGGAAGCTGTGGGCTCAGGGAGCAGCATGGCCCCTCTTTCCTTCTCTTTGCGAGGTCACACTTGATCATACCACTTCCAAGCTTACAGAACCTTAGAGACCCTCTCTGGTTCCTGAATGCAGGACAAAGACAGTCTCTGAACTCGGCATTCGAAGTCCTTCACAACTCAGCTCCTGTCCCTCTTTGAAAACTTACCTTACTGTGTGCCTTCTGTTGCCATCCAGATGTATTTACAGGTCCTGGAATAGCCATTTGGAAGGCAAAGATTGTGTCTCAGGGCTTTTAGGATTCCCAGAGCCTGATCCAGCATCTGGACCGGCTGAGATGCTCAGGAACTGTAGGAAGAGCTGTCCCTTGTCCAGATAGCTGCAACAGGAGGGGTGCAGTGTGGGATGGGGGGGCAAGGAGTCTACAGACAGAGGAAGGACCAGATTGCCCATCTGACTACAGGGCTGAGTTCTGGAGATCGTGGGCCTGGCATGCTTGGCCTTGTCTCATTTAACATGTGTTGGGCCCTGCAGTCTTGGTGCTGTATAGGGCATTGAGTCCAGCCTGCTTCCAGAAAGAGTCCTTTTCCACTAGTTTGGCCCCAAATATTAGGCCCTGAGTGCCAGTCTTCCTGGGTTTGATGGGCAGTGCATTCCATGAAGGAATAGCAGCATAAACATTGCAGAGTGCTGCCGGCATGGGGCCAGGACATCTGCTGAGGGCGGGTGGCCCAGGAAGCACATCTAGAGAGGAACCAGTCTACCTAAGATGACACTTTTCATTCAACAAGGAACAGAAAGTGGGGTGCTTCTGTGGTTGGCCTATCCTGAGAACTAGTCTCAATAACTTACAGAGTCCATCTGGGTCATCACCAACACTGGGAGCTCTTATAAGGATGCCGGAAGGATTGGTTGGGAATGACCGATCCCAGGGTAACACTCGGCAGTGAGAGCCTTACCCAGTGAACTGCATTCTAGCACACCCGGGTGGGGCAAGTGCTGAGAGTTCCAGCGGGAGCTACCTCTGCGGGACTCAGGCGGGATTCCTCCCTTTCCGGCTTCTCTCGTTCCCGGCCTCGATGTCCCTGCTGAGTTTCCCTGGGATGACCCTTCCATGGACTTGCAGGGTCTCAGCATCTGCGCGATCCAGTTCTAGTGAAATAATTACCATGGAGGTCACGTCTGTCTAGTCGGTCTGCCCTGCAAGTGCAACCCCAAATCCCCAAATGACTTCTCTCCCTATGACCTTGGCACTCAGAGATTAGGAGCCTAAGTGTCTGTGTCCTCAGTCCCAATCAGCGTGTGCTCCCTCCTGCAGCAGGCTGGGAAGGGTTACCCCTTCCTGTGCCTTTGAGGGGAGGAGTCATTTCCCCACCGTGGCTTCTCAGCTGGGCAGCAGGGACCTTGGGGCGGTCGGTGAGCCTGAGGTAAGGCGGTCTGTTCACACCTACCCTTGGATGCATATGCTTCTCTATGTTCTGAGTCCTCATGGACACTCTTTGAAGTGGAGACTATCTTCACTCCTATCCTGCAGATGAGAGGAGACTCAAGGAGGAGCTGCAACTAATGGCAGCTGGAACTGAATCCAGAACGGCTGGCTCTGTGTCCAGAGTTTCTCCCTCTGCACCCTGTTCACACCCCTCGTCCAGCTAATGAGGAGCTGGCCCATCCACTAGGTACTTGGAAGCCACCGGATAACCTTTGAAGATGTATGTGCTCACCAAGTCTTGATGAGACAGGCCGGGGGACCTGGGGCTTTGGCTGGGACGTGTTTTGAGCCATGAGCTGTCCTGTTCTGCCCTGAGGCTGTCATCTCTGGACGTTCACACCAGGTTACGCTATAGTCTCATGTTGCTTGTCTTACAGCACCTCTGTTCTTGGGGACCTTCCGCAGCCTTCCTGTAGGGGACTGGTTTGGTCAGTAACCCATCTGGAACACACTGAGCTCACTTGCTTTCTTACTTCTCACTAAGTTCATGCCATTTTCTTCTAACTCCCGTGTTTCTAGGAAAGGGAAGGAAAGAGGCCTATTTAATGAGAACTCACTTTGTGCCAGGCATTGTGACACGTCATCACCTTGAATTTAATCCTCATAATAAGCCTATATGAGTGTATTTTCATTTTTACATTTCAGAAGCATTTACACAGCTACTGAGTGGCGAAGTCAGAATTTGAACCCGGGCCTTTTAGCCACACCTTTCCTGTACACTTAAACTCAGACTTAAGCTTGAACTCTGCTGTGTCTCCAGCCCTCTCTAGCTCCCAGACTTTTCTGCCCCAGGCACCCTGCTCAGTCCTTCTTTCTAGTGATTTTATTTGCCGAGAATCCTAGGCTCTGAGAGCTGAAAGGAACTCAGAAGCCCCGCTTCAATCTCCTGCCTGATCCTCACTGCCTCCTTGGAGGTAAGCAGGACAGAGACTGCTTCCTCATTTTTTCAGACGAGGAAATGTGTTCAGAGAGGATGTGCTGGGTATTCTCTGCTTATTCCTGCAGGCCCGCTTTCAGACTTTCTCCACTATTCTCTGTGCCCCACGAGTCTGCAACAGCTGGGCTGCCATGGCCTCTGGCTTCCCCCTGGAAGGCACTGGCCAGAGACTCAAGGGAGGGCCTGAGGAGAAAGAGTGGGTATCCCCACCCCAACCCCATCCTCCACTCGCTCTCTCCCTGCCTGGCCTTAGCTTGGCAGTCGTGAGTCGATTCCTCCACTGAAAGCCCTGGCTCCTGTTGGGCGGCTCTTCCTTGTCACTCGCTGGCCCCGTCAGAGCCCTCTGCACCTGCTTCTGACCTACTACCAGTTGCCCAGTGCTGCTAGTTGTCAGTGCTTCATGCTCCTTCATCGCTTCCCTCAGGCCTGCCCTCAACTTTGAAAATAGTCTCTTTGTGATTGGCAGAAAATATTCAACGTGATGAAAACCAAGGATCTACAACCAAGAATAATGTACCCAGCAAGGCTAGCATTCAAAATTGAAGGACAGCTAAAGAGCTTCCCAGACAAGAAAAAGCTAAGGTAGTTCATCACCATCACACCAGGACTACAAAGAATGTTAGAGGGACTTCTTTAAGATGGGAGGAGGGAGGGGAGAGTGGGTAAAATAAGGGGAAGGGATGGAGAAATTTAGTTTGATTGTTAACAGAAAATTGAAAGCAACAAAGAAACAAAACTCATGGACACATGAGTGGTTACCTGAGGGTAAGGGGGGTGGGGATGGGGGAGAAGGGACAGGGACACAAATATATGGTGATGGAAGGAGAACTGACTCTGGGTGATGAACACATAATACAACACACAGAAGATGTCATGTAGATTGTACACCTGGGACCTATGTAATTTTTACTAATGCACATCACCCCAATAAATTTAACAATAAAAAAGTTAAAAAGCCAAAAAAAAAAAAAAGAAAAAAAAAAGGAAAAGAAAATAGTCCCTTTGTTACATTCTCACCAACAGTCCCCTTGTTAATCTTTCTCACTCATTTTGAGTGGTCCATCCATTTCCTGCAGGGACTCACTTGAGACAGAAGTGACAAGACTTGCCCTGTGCCTCTCGGCAAATCAGGGCTGAAGCTGGCTTTTGAACACGGGTCTCAGGGCTCCTTGTCTGATGATGCACCTCCTGGTGTTACCTGGGCCACACTGCTCTCTAACCCAAATGCTTCTGTCCAAGACTGAGCTTCTTTACAGCTTGTCTCTTGTATGCATTCCTGGGTGGACCATTGCCCACCCTGGGTCACTTTAGGGGGACTTTTTCTACCTCATTTCAGGCCAACATGACTGAATGAATGAATACCCCTGGGTCTGGACCCTGCATTTTTACCCTGGCTTCGCCTTCTCCAGAACTACTGGCTCAGATGCAGTTCAGTCCTTCAGCATAGGGGTGAGTCTAGCCCGCAAGCCTTTTCTGGCTGGGTGCTCAGGCCTGAACTCCAGGGATTTCCCTGAAGCTTGGAATCTGCCAAGTTCCTGGTCTAGGGCAGGTGGGCAGGTGGCCAGAACAACTCCCCACTGCCTGATGTTGGATAGTGGACACCATGTCTGCCTGTAGGATTGTCCCTTCCCCGGTCTACTCCACCTAAACCTCATCTGAGCTTTAGAAGCATTTAGTGCTACCTCCTCCTGACTACCCTCCATGGTTGGGCTCCTGATCCCCAGGCTTCTGCTGCCATCAACAGTGGCTGAGTGTGGGAACTCTATCAGTTTGAGGAGGATCACAACCAGTGGTCAGATTTTGGACCCCATATATTGACATCCCCTACCCCAGTCTCCTGGAGAAGGGAGCCAAGGCTGAGTATGATGTGAGAACCTCAATCAAGCAGATTGGATTCAGTGATCAGCAGCAATTCCTTTGGGAAATAAGCATGCCAGGCAAGGAAATTTAGGCAGAAACTCGGGTGTATTGGGGGAATAGTGAGAGGCCAATGCTCAGATCTATGGCCTCTTACGACTCGGCCACTAGGCATGAGTGTGATCACGTCATTAGAGCACTGATGTTTCCGCCCCCTGGGCTTGGAGCCCGAAGGAGGCCGAACTTATAGGTAGAAGCCTGGCTGACTGAGGTGCCCAAGGCCCAGGGGTGTGTGTGCTCATGCGGGAGCAGTGCAGGGGGCCCACAGGGACTGGCGGGCCGGCCCTCCTGGTTTTCTGCCATTTCCTTTTCCCGCCTCAGTGGAGATAACCTCTTCCCTCTCTGTCCTGGCTGGTGTTCAGGAGGCCTTTATATTCCTATCTCCCCCACGGTAGGTCATCCTGGAAGGCTCCTGCTGCGTGCCTCATGAGCAATGTCTTGAGTCACAACAATTCTTATCAGTCTAGTGTATAGAGCATAATGTGACACATTCCCGTCACCTCTGAGGACATCCCTGGGGAGTAGCAGGAAATTTGGTTTAAATCCTGACTGGACAACCTCTGGCATTCTTGGACTGTCCTGAGGAACGAGTGTGAACACGATCTGCAAAAGGAGCCTCTCCAAAGGGGCCACGTTGGGGCCGGCCGGCGGCACGCCTTTGCACAGGGCCTCCCGGGGATCCTTCCGCAGATGAAACAGGAGCAGGACTCTCCCGGGTCTCCTGTGCTCAGGGACAATCCAAAGACCCCATTTCCTCGCTATGCCGGAGGCACTGTGGCTGGTGCAAGGAGCACAGGCCTGGGAGCTGGGCTGGAATTGGCCTCCACCCCTTCCAAGCTGTGCAACTGGGCAACTCGTGTCTCACACCTGCAAAATGTGAAAGCAATCCCACCCCCCTCAGAGGGTTGCTGTGAAGAGTAGCGGAAATGCTTACATACAAAGTAGGTGTTCAAATTTCAGCAATTTTCATATCGTCCCACAAAAGTGGAGGGCAACGGGTCCAAAGCCCCTGGGGCCGCTTTGCTCCCAGTCAGCCTGTTTCCGCCTTGGAACTGGTGGGGCTGGGGGAGGTTATTCTCAATGGTCTGAGCATCTAGACCCCGCGAGTCTGCCCTCCCTTCCAAGCGGCCACAGGTGGGGATCCTGGGAAGCAGGCCCTGAGATGGAGGTTTGCCAGCCCGAGGCACACAGAGGACCATCAGGGGAACACCTATGAGAGAGCAAGAGGAGCCTGTCGGGAGCACGGCTCCCAGGACCTACTTAGTAGAGCAGGAGCAGGTGGGGGGAGAGGCTGAACTGGGAGGCGGCTGCAAGGGCGGCCTTGGAGCTAGCTCTGAGGACGGGACGGCCCTGCAGAGACAGCCCGGATGGAAACAAGGTAGTGGCCTTTGTGCGCACACAGTCACTGGTCTCTGTGCACGGCATGGAGACTAGGAGGCAGCAGCTGAGGCCAATGGTGTGGTGGGAGGCCACAGTGGGGGAGGGGAAGGGAGGAGGGGGCACTGGCTGAGAGTCAGAGCATCCACAGCGAAAGCCCTTCCCATCTCTGGACTTTTCTAGAGGAGACACATGGTCTGCTGGCTTCTCGGCTTGCTGCTGGCCTGGCCTGACCTTCCCCAGTGAAGGAGAGTCAGTGTCTGTCCATGAATCCTCACCCTCTGCCCGGGGCTGCAAGAAATCCTGAAGTCAAAAGCTGAGGAATTCGAAGCATTTATGACTTAGTAGGATTGTTCCCAACTGCAGCTTCTCTAAAGCGCCTTCTGGATTTCATTGTGATTGCTTCTCTGCTCTTAGCACCTAGCCAAGGGCTCCCCGAGTCCCTGCAGGGCCGCGCTCTGGCTGCAGGGGCCCGGGGCCTCTGGAAGCCTGGCCGGGTACCAGCGGGATTTGGAAACGCTGCTGCCGGCTGGAGGGCACCGAGGCGGGGGGCGGAGGCTCCCAGCCCTTTCCGGAGGTCCTCGCGGCCACACCACTTAACCTCTCTGGGTTGGTGTGCTCATCGCCCCCAGGGCAGTGCCTTTGCTAGAGGCCAACAAAAAAACATGCTTTCTTCTGGTAGATGTCCCCTTCCCTCGAGTCCCAATGGTAGCGACTGTCTTCTGATAGACTCTGCCTCCTGCCTCTCCCTTCGGTTGCCCCTAATTAGCCCAGGAACGGGCCTCTGACCCGTGATTAGTGTTATTGGGCTCCGTTTGGAGCCTTCTATTGGTGTCCTAGGCTGTCAATCCTGTGCAGTGCCACAATGACAAATTGCTTTCCTTTCTCTATCCCTGCCTCCCTCCCACCCCACTGCAGACATCACAGGGAAAGGTACTGGATTGGCAGGCAAAGTGCCCGAAGTAGGTGAGGAGCAGAGTAACGAGCCGTTATTTCCTCACCCTGGTCTTGTGCTTGTAGGAATAACAACAGCAACCAGAACTCGTATCTGCTGTGGAGCTTTAGGTCTCACTGAATGGCCACAGCCACACTCTCATTCAGTCCTCTTGACACGCACTGGGCTACAGACGGGTCCCCCTGGGTCTGGGGTGGTTACTATCACGGTTAGAGCCTGGAAAGGGTGGGAAGGGGGCACCTTCTGAGTCAGACAAGCAGAACCCAGGTCAGTACTCAGCGTGTGACAGGCCACTTTCACGTCTAACTGCAGGCAAAAAAAGAGGCTCAGACAGGTAAGGTGACTTGCCTGATAATACACAGCCAGGGCTGGAACCGAGGTCCTTTGCTCTAAATAGAAGTTGTCAGGGTTTGGGCTGTACCTGGATAATGTGTCTGTGCCCCCTCCCCTGGGCCTCTGACCCACTGAGAAAATCTAAGGAAGGAGATGGTTGCTGTGTGTGGCTTGTTTTCTTTTGCCCCTGGAAATCATTTTGAAAAATGATCTCATTATTATAAATGTGCCTCAATGTGGCACCTTTAATTTTTCAAACAGCATTTGTGCAGAGGCCACCATGAGTAATCCTGGTGCGTAGATGGAGGAAACAATTTCAGTGGGCTTCATTCACGAGTGGGCACAGGCCACACCGACGGAGCCACGCGCTCTCAGCCAGGTGGCTGGGCTGGGCCCGGACTGTGAGTCAGGACTGCTGGGTCCACTGATATTCCCAGCTGCAGACAGGCTCCAACCCCCTGACTGCGGGGTGGGGGTGGTAGGGGAGGAAGATTGGAGAGGGTGAGGGTAGGGGTCATGGGTATACAGCAGCTCAGCTGCCCTAGAAAATTTTGGTTATTAAAGACCCAGAGTCTCAGTGGAGCACCTGGCACTTGGATGGCAGGGCCCTCTGCCCTGACCCTCATATCCAGCTCCCAGGCCTGCCTCAACCCCTGCCCTGTACAACTCCCCGGTGGGGCTCAAAGGACTGGGCTGGCCAGTTCCCTTTCTGAGCCTGTCAGACCAGTCAGTGCCCTCTGCGAATGGCGCCACCTGCCCCTGATCTCTAGCCTTGCTCACTGCCTCAGCTTAGCTCCACCTGGAGTCCTCCTCTCCCCCACCCTCTCCCCCGTGAGATCTCAGCAGTGCTCAGCTGGCCCAGCCCACCAAGGCCCTTTCCCTCCCCAGCCTCATGCCTTGTACTCAGCCTGTCTCTGCCCTCTGCCCAAAGCCGGGCAGCTCCCTGAGTCCCCTCCTCCCCACTCCAGGACAGTGACAGGCCACCTCTGCAGGCAAGTGAGGCTCCCTCAGGCATTCACACCTGCACTTCTTCCCAAAGCCTCCAAATAAGCAAGTGTTTGGCAGGGAAAGACACAGAACAGACCCTTAAAAGAACATTTCTGGAGTTTTGGCAGACCATTTTTCATGTCGTTTCAGAGCTT
Organism: Lyroderma lyra; assembly: GCA_004026885.1. NCBI lineage: Eukaryota > Metazoa > Chordata > Mammalia > Chiroptera > Megadermatidae > Lyroderma > Lyroderma lyra. Next base: position 2,478 of record PVJL010006040.1, on the reverse strand, counting down.
CCTGCAATCAGTTAAGGGAAGTCCCACCATCCCTCCTCTACCAACCAACAAACTAGATGAATACGTGGAATAAGTCTAGAGGCAGTGCAGTTTTGAGATATTAAAAGAAACACTGGCCTCCAGTTCCGGTCAAACCTCACCGGCACTGCGCTGGACGCCCATCTCCGCCTGCGCGGCCGGGCGGGTCAGGATTACAGGCCGCAGGGAACTGTGGGGAGAACCGAGGCTTCTGGGTCTCAGCGGACACCTCTTCGAGCCTCTGTTTCCTCTTCTGTAAACCAGAGATAAAAATAGCACCTACCTGGGACGTGGCTGAGATGCCTGCAGGGGCCAGCACTGTGCCTGGCACATGGTTTGAGTTCAGGAAGAGTTGGTCTCCAGCAGGCACGTCCGCCTGCGCCCCGGCACGGCTTTGAATGCGGCCCAGCACGAATTCGTAAAACATTAGGAGACGTTTCTTGCGCCCTCCCCCCTTATTTTTAGCTCATCAGCTAACATTAGTGTTCATGTGTTTTATGTGTGGCCCAAGACAATTCTTCCAGTGTGACTCGTTGGAAGATTGGACACCATTGCTCTAAAGGGTTGTCCTTTGCCATTGGGGCTCATCTCTGAACCACAACCTCCTGAGCAAAGAGGGGCTGGGGCCTGAACATTCCCGAGAGGGAACATTTGTCCCCTTGCAAAGCACGGGTTACATGTGTCACAACCAAAGCAGGGGTGATCCCATAGACAAGTGGGTGAGCAGGGTCCCAGCAGGGATTGTGTTGGGAGGGGTGAGGACCGAGCAGAAGCGTGGGAGGAGAAGCAGCCCGGTCCCATGTGGGGTCAGAGGATGGTGGCAGAGCTCAGAAGTCACCAGGGCGTACACATGGGGGAGGAGCCGTGCTTGTTTTCTCCGCAGTGTTCTTCTGTACCTCGCACAGTGTCTGGCACCGTAGGCAATGCTTAAATATTTGTTGAACAAATGAAGAACAGATGAATGAATGACGACCTTATCAGTCAGAGCCTGGTTGTTTCAGGAATTCCATTTACAAACAAGGCAAAGGAGAACGGCGGCGGGCAGGAAGCAAATATTCTCTGGGAAACACATAGGTCTGTCTGGATGCAGAGTTAGTGATTGGCTGTGCAGAACAGAATCAGATTCTGGAAGCCTTGAGCAAGCAAAGGGATTCTGGTCTGTGAATAGTGGAAGCCATTGTGAGTTGTGAGAAAGATGTACTGAGCCCAAGAGGTAGAACCTGAACTCTGGAGCCAGGCTGCCCCGGCTCAAAGCCCAGCTCTTAGGAGGCATGTGACCTGTATCAGTCACTAGACCTCTGCGCCTCCAATTTTACCTATGTAAAATGGAGATGAAAATAGCACCTACTTTATAGGGTTGCTGAGAGGATTAAATGAGATTATTTGTATACCGTGTACTTTGTAAGTGCTCAATTAGCATCGTTATGTGAGAGAGGTGTGCGATTATCTGACTCGTGTTTCAAGAAATTTAGGCAGGGGACATACGCAGGACAGATTAACCCGAAAGGAAATTAGTTAAGAGGTCATTGTAATATCCAGGCATGAGAGGATGAGACCTAAATTAGGGGAATAATTGGGGGCCTGAAGCGCTGGGCATCCGTGCTGTTGGCGGGGTTGGAGAAGGAGGAGGTCAGAGGTGGGAGCAGAAAATTCAGGACCCCCTTGTCCCTCTGAGAGTACGGGGGCCTGGGAAGAAGATGGCACCTCTGGATGGGATGAAGGCTGGCTACAGAAGGAGCAGATGTGGGGAGGAAAGAATGTGAAAACAACCACTTCGATTCCTTGGTGGAGAAAGAGGTGAAGACAGGCGGGTAGAAGACGTGGGAGGAGGAACATGGTGAGAAATTCAGCTTGGGGTCTGCCGGGTGGGACGTGGGCAGCCCACTCAAGAGGAGATGTGAAGCTGGGCATGGCCAGCTAGAGGGGTGACGTGTTGGGACTGGCGAGAGGGCAGGCAGGGATGGAAGCCGGGGGAAGCCGGGGGAGATGTGAGCACAGAGGTCCGGGGGACGTCCCCCTGGGACCATTCGCATGTGGGGGTGGGGAGAGGAAAAGAGCCTACCTGGGAGCCAGGAGAGCAGCAGTGGGGGCGGGGAAAGCAAAGAAGGTGGCGTCGCTGAAACTTGGCCGCCGAGTCCTTGGAAGGACGTGATGGACAATGAGGTCAGGGCCCGGGCCGGCCCGTGGATGAGGCCGACCACTCAGAGAGCAAGGTCAGCTTCTGGAAAACCAGAGGCTTGTTTTAGGGGGGTCCATAAAGGAAAGGAACAAGGGAGAAAACGGAATCAGCGTGGATCTGTGTACGAGTAGGTCCGGGAAAGCGTCTACAGGACCATGTGATCCAGGGCGGAAGGAACCGCAGGGAGGGTGGGGTCACTGCGAGTTTTCTTCATCCTAGAAGTCTGCGTGGTTTGGGGGGGCAGTCAAGTTGCCGGAGGAGGGGGGAGCCGGTCCTGGAGG
>PVJL010006039.1:0-98261 GCA_004026885.1 Lyroderma lyra | reverse complement strand
TAAGTTCACCACCTAATGTGACTTCTCTTTCCATCACCTTATATTTAGCTTCCCCCCTCCTCTCCCACCCCCTCCCCTTTCTCCCCTCCCTAACCCACTCATCCCCAAATAAACATTAAACTATTGATTGAGTCCATGGGTTATTTGTTTGTTCATTTCTTTTTTTCTTTGCTTTCAGTTTTATATTCCGCATATGAGTGAAGTCATACAGTTCTTTGTTTTTTCTGTCTGGCTTATTTCACTAAGCATGATGATCTCTAGGTCCATCCATTTTGTTGCAAATGGCAATATTTCATCTTTTCTTATAGCTGAGTAGTATTCCATTATGTATATGAACCACAGCTTCTTTATCCAGTCATCTATCAAAGGTACTCTTTTTCTAAGCTGTGCTAAAATCCATAAAGATTCAGATTTTCTAACTGTATTATTTATTTGTAGTATTTTTGTGCTTTTATGTCTTTTTATGAGCCTTTGTGTCTCACTTTCTATTCTGTTAATTTAGTGTGCTATTTAATTAATGAGCACTACCCCTGACCTACAAGTCAGCAGTGGTATAAAGCCCATGGGGAAGCTCTCTGAGGGTTCACTCAAAGATGTGAGAGTTTACTTCTTCTATAAGAAAAGAAGAGAATAAAGCATTACCTTTCCCACACAGTCTCAGAGAGAGAACTAGTACAACTTGAACTAGAACCGGAAAATCAAGATAATGGTAAGTAGGAGCAGTTCATATAAAAACGCCAGAAATAGTACTGGGTTCCAAGTAATGAAGATACGTAATAAAGATACATTAAGTGGGGTCCAAATTTTGGTGGATGAGAAGTATGGCCACAAGCCTAGAGTGACTTAAGAGAAGCTAATAAAAAGCCCTTCCTATTTTCTTTAGGGCTGCTATGAACTTCCTTGAGGGGTAACAAAGGCTGACTGGGATTTCTGCTTCTACAGACGCAGGTGCAGCAAAGTCTGGTTCTAACAAATTTTGTCAATGTTTTTAATGCCACCAGACTGACTAATACAAGTGAAATATCTATCATGATCCCATTTTTACTTACTCAGTTGACATAATTAACAAATCTATTAAAGGTAAGGTCACAAATTATTTTTAATAATTAAACCGTGGGTCTCCATATGTTACTGTTTAGATAGCATCACCCACTGCAGAATAAAGTTTTCAAGACTGTCATTTCTGCAACCTCAAATCTAGGTCCAATTGTTGGTTAAAAAGCAGATTTCAACCAGGCAGCTGAATGAGAAAACATCTGGACCTTCCAGTCAGAATAAGAAAGGTCACATGTTAAATCCAGATAATCTTGTTTATCGGTGTTTGAAGGTTATACACCAAGGGCTGGATTACCAGGGTCCTCCTTTAGGCCTGGCTCTGACATCTTCGTTCATCTGCTGGTGTGTGTGTGATACTTTAAAATCCAAAGCTTTAACACTACTGTGTTGTCAGTCACTTCTAAATGTAATTTTCGTAATTGTAAGCCTGAATACTACGTCAACCTATTACTAGACTGCTGAGTACTAGGTGCTACTGGAAATCACAAAATAGAATTGTCAGGAACAGATGATGTCTGTTCTTTTAAAAACTGTTTTCCAAATTCCCATCCAGCATTTTACTATGAATGAATCATCTGCAACTTTGCCCATCAAAATTAAGAAAAAGGAAAGCTTTGAATCAGCAAGGAATAAAATAAAAACATTACCCTAGGATAGGTCTCAGGTCAGTGATGATGAAATGGGAATTTTTTTTTAAATTCATTTTTATTGTTAGACTTATTGGGGTGGCATCTGTTAGCAAGAATCACATAGGTTTCAGACATACAATTCTACAGTGCATTGTCAACTTGGTGTATAATAAGTTCACCACCTAATGTGACTTCTCTTTCCATCACCTTATATTTAGCTTCCCCCCTCCTCTCCCACCCCCTCCCCTTTCTCCCCTCCCTAACCCACTCGTCCCCAAATAATCATTGAACTATTGATTGTGTCCATGGGTTATTTGTTTGTTCATTTCTTTTTTTCTTTGCTTTCAGTTTTATATTCCGCATATGAGGGAATTTTGCCTATTTCAAGATTTTTTTCATAATTAGTATGTATTATTTTATCTATCTACATATATATACAGAACTGAATCAAAATTATTTATGTTGGAAGCAATTCTATAGTCCATTACATATGAAACTATTAAAAAAATCAGCAAAGTTAAGAAGCCTTAAGACTTTATACACTTTGGTCAGGGCTTTTTAAGCTTTTCTGGGTTATGGATTTCTTTTGAGAACTACATGCTTTGCCCAGAAAAAATGTACACATGCACATAAACACAAAATTTCACATAGTTTTGAGAGGTTTCTCAAACCTCGAGATCTCAAGTTGAGAATTTTTGTATTAGGCCTTTAAATAAACTCAGGCATAAATTGAAGGCTCCTCTATACTATACTTCATATACTTTATATAACAATGATTGGTCTTCAAATCTCTTTGCTCAAGCACCCTCAAAAGAATTTCAAAAAATTATCTTTCTTCCTTATACACAGTGATCATTAAATGCACAATAAGTTGACATCTACAATTTTTCATCATAATTTAAAAAAAAAATTTTTTTTTTTGTATGTGGTAGCTCCCTGGCTGGGAATTGAACCCAGGCCACAGCGTTAACAGCGCCAGCGCCGAAGCCTTAAGCCACTACACCACCAGGGAACTCCCTAAAAAATTTTTAAATAAAATCACTTCATTTTTTATTTAAACTATTATTGCACTCTTTCAAATATATCTAGTGAAATATAAATATTAGTGATTTGATTTAATCTATCATAAATTAAAAAAGACTTTTAAAAACAAATCAGAAAATTTCTCCTCAAACGTCCATTTACATTTCACTTTCCTCACAGAATTTTATCCTATCTATGTACTGTTCTTTTATGCTTGAGTCTTCTATTGCTTATCCTATCATATCTCTACAATTATATATATATGTGTGTGTGTGTGTGTGTGTGTATGCACACGTGTATACATATAGTCGATATATTTGTTACCATGAATTCTGTGTGTGAAGAAATTTATTCTGGATTGAGTTATTACTATAATTATTACATACAATGGATGAAAACAATACAAGTCTATTTGAAATCTAGATCAATAACTGTTAAAAAAAAATAAAACTTGGGGGAATGCATCTCTTAATGAGATAGATGGAGGGGGATGCTTTTGTGAAAATTTGATTAAAGGAATTATCTAAATGACCCTTTGTTGGGCAGCCTGTAAGTATTTACACTTTAGAGCAAAGAAGTAAGATTTGGGATGCGTGAGAGATGTGCCTTTATTTTAGAAAGCGGAGAAGGATCACTGTGCAAGGGGAGGAGGAAAAAGGAACCTCAACTACAGTAGCTTGACAGGGCAGGCAGTTTTAGGAAAGAGGACATACTGAAGTTGAAGACCTGGAAACTGATTCTCTTAAAATTGTCCACACTCATGTGATCCTTGGAAAGTCTTCTCACTTCCCAGTGTGAAGAACACTGCTAAAAAAGACTCTATTCCAAAATGTACTCCATGCTCTTCTTCCCTTCACTTAACCAACAATGATTGAGTAAGCACTTGGAACAACCCAAGTGATGAATGGATAAATGGATGGTTGGATGAAAAGGCAGAAAGAAAAATTGATAAATACTGAGCATTTACTGTATACCCCAAACTTAGGCATAAAAGAAAACATAACACTAAAAAAGACTGTCTTTATCATGTCATCAACTCTTTGAGAGACAACAAAGTATAGTGAGACCCTGTCACAATGCAGTATGTATAGATTTGGATCTAAGAAGATTGGTGAGTGCCTCCAGTTGTCCTCTCTTTCTCCCTTCTCTGACAGAAGCAAGCTAAAATTCTTATGCTATAGGATTCAGTCGGAAGTAACTGCCTCATGATCACTTGGGACTTCTTAAGTTTAATGTATGGTCAGTTGTATCTAGTGTAAACTTCACTGTTACTCCTTTATGCTTTTTCTAACAGTTATCTACCCCAAACCCCTATATTTTGTTAACTTTACAATAATATGATCCCCATATATTAAAGATGAAATTTCTGGATTCTACCTACCATATTGTGGGGAGCTCTCATGTACTCTTTTTATCCCCAAAACTATTCTCTTTCTTGAAAATTACAAAATTAAAAAAGTCCCTCTGACAAATTATGAAAAATGATGACCTAGTGAGCCAGAACAGGATTTCTTTCAGTCCTCAGCCCAATGGGGTGCTGGTAAATGCTTGAAAACCAACTCAGAGTGGAGAAAGGGCTTTTTCTTGTAGCATCTGCTGATGTCAGTGGTATAAATACCATGGCCCATTTCAAGCTACGAACGTGAAGTCGGCCAGCTCACAAAATTTCTGAAAATTTAACAGGCAATTATGAGCTGACTCTGGCACACCACCAGGACTCCTCACTTATCTCTTAGCAAGGTGCCTTCATGTCATTACCAAACTGCACCAGGGTACACATGGCCCAGGTCACCATGCCCGGTGTCAAACCCTGAGCAGCTGAACTGACTTGGCAAGAGCTGACAGTATGAGAGTTATGAATAACAGGTGTTTCACATACTGCTAACCAACTGGACTGGAATTCATTTTATTTCACATCCATCTCTCTTCCATTGCAAGGAGGCACCAGCATTATTACTGTGCCACAGTTAAAGAAAAGCAAAAGGACACTGGGCAGACCCATTTTTCTATCAACCATTACAGTTGTCCATTTCTCTTCTGCAGATGCCAAATAGCTTCCTATAAGTTCCTTTTAGGTCACTGGGCTACATAGCTTGGTTAAAAAAAAAATTCAGAGATGATGTCTTTCTTAAAAAGATTCAAGGAAAACTGTCTGGGGTTTTATCACCAACAGAACTTACCAGTTTGACACAGGAGAAGCCGTGAAGCCTCTCTGCCCATTATGAGCACTTACAGAAATCCCCTGTGAGTGAACTTCTGCAGCAAACTACTGCTGATTTTGTAAGATAACCCCTGCATCCCATGAGCGACAGGCCTTGATCTGGGCTTGAGAGATGTAATATTTTGATAAAAAACGGCACTTCCTTTTGAAGCACATATTTGCGTGTGCTGAGCAGTACCACTGGAACCTCACTGAGTGCCCGAGGCGAGGCTGACTTGGTCTCTCCCAGCTCACTCCAGCAATAGGCCCCTCCTTTAAGCAGTAATTAGCATCCATAAACCGCAGCTGTGGCTTGGTTTTTTTTCTCCCCCTTTCAAAATCATCAAAGTAGTTTGTATTTCTCATAAGCGCAAATAAGTTGTACACCTCAAAAGAGACTGAGACTCTGACAAGGAAAGCTACTGAAGACAGGAGCTATATCTCCTAAGGGGTAAAGAATTATTTTCCAGCAAACTTTCTAATTAAAGTTCTTATCTTTGATCTAAGCTTCACACAAGGCATTACAATAGAGAAAACTTAAGGCCTTTCAAAAAATTATCAAATTCAACTTTTCTTATGAATTATGCACAATCCTAACGTTTACACAACAGAAATACTTTAAATACATTAATTGATCATCATTGTACAATTAATTAAAAAGAAATCTATTTCATGCTGAGTATCAGGTATATTTTATGTTCAGCTATAAAGATTCAAGAGATGAAAGGTGTAGTGTGTTAAACATCTCCCCAAAATTCATGTCTGTCGGGAACCTCAGATGTGACTTTATTTGGAAATAGAGTCATTGTAGATGTAATTAGGTAAGATGAGTTCACACTGGATTAGGGTAGGCCCTTAATCCAATGGTGTGCTTATAAGAAGAGGAGAAAAACAGAAGTACATACAGGCCCCAATGTTCATCACAGCACTGTTCACAGTGGCCAAAACATGGAAACAACCAAAGTGCCCTGAGACAGATGACTGGATAAAGAAGCTGTGGTACATATACACAATGGAATACTACTCAGCTATAAGAAAAGATGAAATATTTCCATTTGCAACAAAATGGATGGACCTGGAGATCATCATGCTTAGTGAAATAAGCCAGACAGTAAAAACAAAGAACTGTATGACTTCACTCATATGCAGAATATAAAACTGAAAGCAACAAAGAGAAAAGAAATGAACAAACAAATAACCCATGGACACAACCAATAGTTTAATTTTATTTGGGGATGAGTGGGTTAGGGAGGGGAGAAAGGGGAGGGGGTGGGAAAGGAGGGAGGGGAAGCTTAATATAAGGTGATGGAAAGAGAAGTCACATTAGGTGGTGAACGTTATTATACAAATGGGCAATGCATTCTAGAATTGTATGCTTGAAACCTATGTAATCCTTGCTAACAGATTTTACCCCAATAAGTCTAACAATAAAAATGACTTAAATAAATAAATGAAAACACCATTAAAAAAAAAAAAAGAAGTACGCACAGGGATGAAGGCTGTGTGACAACAGAGTCAGAGACTGGGGTGATGTTGTGACGAGCCAAGGAATACCACGGATTGCCAGCAGCCACCAGGAGCCAGAAAGAAGCAAGGAAGGATTCTTCCCTAGAGCCTTTAGAGCAGACACAGTCATGCTGACACCTGATGTGGAACTTGTAGCTTCTAGAATTGTAAGAGAATAAATTTCTGTTGTTTTAAGCCACCCAGTTCGTGGTATTCTGTTGTAGAGGCCCTAGGAAACTAATACAAAGGGTAAATGTGCCACTTCAGCAGGGTAAACAGCTGATGCTGATGGACACTGAGGTATATTGTGTACTTTTTGCCTCCCCAGCAGCTCCAGAACAAACTGCTAGTTTAAGTAGAAAGTGATGGTAGTTATTAGGAGCCCTGCTGAAAAATGGGGGCCAATAGAGTATTAAATGCAGGAAGTTGGTAGCCAAATACACGTATTCCCTAATTATTTAAAGAGTAGAAGTAATGCCACTAGCACATGCCTGTAGAATCACAACCTCAAAACAGACGTTCTCAGGACAGAATCTTCCGTCCATACCTAAGTGGGGAATGGCAGAGATGGGAATTCAATTTCAGAGAAAAAAGAACTGAAACGAAAGGCTGAGGTTCTACCTCTGTCATTCTGCCCTTAACTGCATTTCTCTTCCACAGGGCCTTGCTGGGATGTGTGCCACCATCTCCTGCCTCATCTCCACCTAGTTATACTCCTGGGTACACTACCATTAAATACATCTTAACTTTAGCCCTTATGTCCAGAGGTTTTTATTTTATTGTGCTCCTCTGTGAACACAGGTCAGATACAAGGGGTAGGGATATTCTTTCTCATGATAGGTTACAAAATATTTCTTTAACTTCTGCTTTTGACATTATGGTATCTCAATGACATTTTAGATCTAATATGAAGGTCCCAATATTGTTTGTATTCAGTGAAGTGCTTATGATACCCCAGCACTTATCTAATGCTAAACAAAAACAAAGACTTGGGGGATCTCTGTTATTTCCTACTGTTCAAGATCATTCTGACAACAGCTGCTACTGGTCTCCTCTAAGAAGAGAAATAATAATTGTTCATGGGAGTCAATGACCAGGAAGAAAAACAGAACTCTGAACCTCTTCATTTCTTGCGCTTTTCAATTCAGGTGGATTACATCACTTCATGGGGAGGTATTTTTATAAAGATATAGGGCTCTTTTGTTTTCAGGTAGTTGGGATACTAGGGCTCTTTTTTCCAAACAGTTTATAATATAATGGGGTGAAGTTTGCCATGCACAAACAATTCTAGATTGAATATAATTAGGTGTTTAAATAAATATTAATCAAACACACTACAAAAACTCAGCTCTAAGACTATAGCTGGGGGGGTTGGGATAGTGCAAGAATGCCTCATGGAGGAAATAAACTTTAGTTGATGTAAATATGTCCAGTGCATTAGTCTATTAATTTAAATTTTCAGGAAGAAAGGAGGAGCCAACTCAGTGGTAATACAATACTCCACGTATTTTGTTTGTTTGTTTGGTTGGTTGTTTGTTTTTTGGGGGGTAGTTCCCTGACTGGGAATCGAACCTAGACCTGCGGCCTTGAAAGTGCCAAAACCTAGCCACTACCCCACCAGGGAACCCCCTTCACATATGGTTTTATTCATGACCAATTAACTTATGTAAATTGTAGTGGTATACAACTATACCCACTATATATGTATGTGATAAACAGAACTGCTAGTGATATATATATTTTTTAATTTAAAAAAGAATAGCGTTATAATTCCTATTGATGCCCTTTTGAAATGTTTATATGAACACTGTTCCTTTCAAGGACCAAAAGCTTCCTTAACTCATCACACAATAAATATATATATACTAGGCCAGGAGTCAGCAAACTATGGCCCGCAGGCCTAGTCTGACCCACTACCCGTTTTTGTAAATGAAGTTACTGGTACATAGCCACGTGTGTTCATTTATGTATCTTCTATGGCTGCTTTACACTATAACAGCAGAGTTGAGAAGTTGCAACAGAGATTGTAAGGACCACAAAGCCTAAGATGTTCATTATCTGGCCCTTCACAGAAAAAGTCTGCCAACTCTTATACTAGAATCCTAGGAATATATTGTTTAAAAAAAAAATACACACACACACACACACACACACACACACACATGCGCACATAATATAATCAAAGTACCTGTGGGGTAGGAAACAATTGAATTTTTGTTAAATGTTAGTATCTTTTAAAAGTGCTTTCCAAATACTTTATTTTGTTTCTCAAACAACAATTCTATTGGGTAAAGATTTACCATCCCTGAAAATTTAGTCTATCTTTCCACAAGAGAAAAATAAAGTGTTTCTATCAGAGCCTGAAATTTTTTATAAAATTTTCTCCTAAGAAACTGAGAAAGATGCACATGACATTTTATTTATTAAACATAAATTAAACAATGATTACAATTATACTAAATTTAAAACATTCCAAGACAGGTCTTAGTTTCTAAAACTTTTTAGAAGACATTTAAAAAATGCTTCTATTAAACAAATAGAATAAGATCCTCTAAAATAGGATTTACAGTTATTTATAATCATTATTACTTTATAGCTAAATTTCCCTAATTACTTTTAAAAGTATAATCCTAACTCTAGTCTTAATGTTTCCCTATGTTACATGTAGCAGAAGTAATTTATTATGCAACAACATATCTTCTATAATGCAATGCTACTTTTCAGTTCTATTATTTTATAATTTAACATGTATAAGTTGTATATACTGATCACATTATATTTTTTTAAAGCAGGGGCCTAGTTACAACCTTTGTTCCAAAGGTATATAATCCAGATTAAGTACCAAAATCAATAGCACAGTAATCAGTTTGGAGCTTTATCATGAAATAATGGATTATTCTTTCAATACTGTAGTTAGCCTACTCATTTCCAAGTCAAGCTTAGAGGAAAGAAGAGTTTCTTCTGTCTTTCCCAAATTATTTAGAATAATTGATTATATCTTCTAGTCTACCAAGAACTGCATGACACTCTGAGACCTCTAACAACTGAGAAAAATACACAATTTCCTACTAATCCACTGACATGTAATTAGAGCTAAGGTGATAGAAATGATATAGGCAGCAATAGCAGTTGAAGATGACCTAAACTGAGTGGACCACAGAGACTGAATTGCTCTCTTTTCTCCCTGGAAGCACTTCCGGACCAGGGTCACATTCAGAGACCTGCGATCCTTAAAGAAATGTTGAACCACGTGGGTTTTTACAATATTTATTTTAAATTCCGATTGTTGAATAGAAATTATTTGATTTCTTGTTTATGTTTCAGTATTTACTCTGGTTCCCCCACCCCAACACACATACGACTACCTGAAAACATAAAATTCATAGCTACTTTTGAACCCAGAACAAATTCTAACATAAATTATAAATTCCCAGAACAAAAGTTGTATAGGGGTCATCATTTCAAACATAAACATAATGACATTATCTACCAGAATGTGGAAACCCTAACTCAGAAAAATGCAAACCAAAGGCACAGTTATCATTTGCCTCACTCTGAATGTGACTCCATGGATGTCACCTTCAAGAAGCTGCATAAAGCTGGTAGAACACCATATGCCTTTCCTCAGCACAAATGACCACATCCTGTGCCAGGCAGCATTTTTCTGTCTCTGTGGTTAAGAACTGGTACAAATTAAAGTATAGCTAGGCAGAGCTGGAATGTTAGTTGAAGCTGTGATTTGAATCTCAGAAGTTTTAGACATAGAACTCTATTTTTTTATTCCTTAACAATCTAAGACTAAAGAAAAAGATTTTCTTTTTTTTCCTTTTCTTCCTTTAGAAACACACACATAAACACATGTAATTAATTTAAGGCATTCATTTAGTCATATATTTAACAAGTATTTATTGCATAGCAACTATACGCCAAGTGCTGCTCAAGGTACTCCAATTACCTAGCAGTGAAAAAGACAGCCCAAAATTCTACCTCAAGAAGGGTAGAGGAAGAGAGAGACAATAAACAAACAAGTAAGTAAAATTCCAAAATTATTCATGGGAAATGCCATGCAGAGAATTAAAATAGAGTACTGTGTTAAAATAGTGACTGGGTTGTCAGGGGACATCTCTCCAAAGAAATGACATCTAAGATGAGATCTGAGTGACATTCATAAAGCAATAGTAATCATATTTATCAACATAAATGTTAGCATGAAATGTGTACAATGTTGATATAAATATCATGTTCAAATTCACAAGAAAGACTTGACGTATTTCATGTTAATAGAGACTATCTTTGGGTGGGAGCATAAAGGTGGGTTTTTCTTTTTTCTTTTCACTTTCATGAACTGTCAAATGGTGGTCTAATACAAAAATATATTTAGTCATTCTCCCCAGTTCCTGGCACAGAGTTCCTAAAACTCCTGGAATTTCTTAAGTTTTAGGAGCATCTTTTGTTTTTCATTAACAAGCTCATTTCAATCACACCTGAGTTTATGCTACTGAAGTGACTTAGGGTGGGGACCCTAGATAGCCTCAAGATGAGTGAGCCACAAGAGAGACTAAAGAACTAGAGATTTGGAACTTTTAGCCCCATCCACCAACTTTCAGGAAGGGGAGCAGGAACTGCAGATTGAATTCTACAAAAATGTGAACAATGAGATTCAAAGAAGTTTTGGGTAGGTGAATACCTCAAGGCATACCCAGAGAGGCCATGGAAGAGCTCCCATTTCATACCTGCCCTATGCATCTCTTCAATTTGGCTGTTCCTAAGTTGTATCCCTTAAATTAGAGATAGTAAGTAAAGTGCTTTCCTAAATTCTGTGTCATTCTAGCAAATTATTGAATCTGAGGGATGTGTGTGAGAAACCCTGAACTTGTGTAGCTAAGTTGGACAGATGTGCAGGTAACCTTGTGACCTGGTACTCTCATTTGGTGTCTGAACTGAAGGCAGTCTTGTGAGACTAAGCCTTTAATCTGTGGGTTCTGCATTAATTCTAGGAGTTAGTATGAAAATTGAATTGAATTTTTGGATGCCCAGTTGGTGTCTGGAGAATTGGAGAACTACTCGTTGGTGTTGGAAAACACCCGACAAACTTTCTGTAAGAACATGTATTATTTTTACAACAAAGAGTAAAATAAACATTCTAAAAATGAAGTTAGTATAAGTTGAGCACTGAATAAACAAGCACCTTAAATTCTCAAAACTTGCTGATATCCTATAGCAAATTATTAAAAGTAAATGAACAAAACTGAGTTACTCCCAACTCAATCCACAAATGCAGGTTTTCCTTAGAGAATTCCTGATTTGTTCTTCATGTTAAGCCTCAGATAAACCTACAAGCATTAGGTTTTAATCTGTACACTATGGCTCACCTCCAACATCTTCATCTTCATTGGCTGGGCATTCTCCATTGTCCACATTTTCTGTTTCATGAGGTTTGGTTAAATTGTAGTCATTCAAATTCACTGGACTTTCTAGAGGATAAAAAGAATTTTAACTATACAGTTAACTTTAAAGGCTTTTTATAATGATGCATAAAACAGACTCCTATTTCAGCTTCACATAATCACCTAGTGATAGACAGTATCTCTTTCACATATGTACCTCAAATGGGGTATATGTGAAAACCCTTGAGGTTTAGAAATACATCTAAGGTTCATGCACCTCTCCATTGGACATGATTTTCTAGAATATTTCTTTCACCTGAGTTAAGATGCACTCAAGTTCCTTCTGGACAGAAATCCTCTTTCCTTTGGTACAACTAACAATATTCAGTAGGATGCTATTGCTATTCATGACCAAGAAGTATTAATATGGAGTGATGAGAAATACTGAGCCTGAAAATACTGGCATAACATGATCTGGGAAAGATGCTTGCCTTATAGGAAGCCCTTCCCTTTCTATTTACATTATAAGTGTGATTCTATGGAAAGCATATTGGCCCTCAAGTTCCTTTATTTCTTCAAACATTTACTAAATACTGACAAGACTTACAGACATGAATAAGTCATAATTCCTGTCCCAAAGGAGCTTGTATTTTGCAGATGTAGGTAAGATAAGTCCACAGCTATAATGCAAGACTCAGACAAAAGATAATACAAGTCTATAAAGAACCCTTGAAGAGATCAAGGGAAATACAAAGTGTTATGGGAGTACATAAGTGAGAGGGAGTAGACAAAATAAAAGCATGTCTAAGTAAACAGCAAACTTGTTAAAAATCAAGTTTCACAGAAATATAATTTTGTACAATACTGACAATAGAAGTAAGAAAAAGGGACCAATGTTGCTGGAATTATTTCACAGGTAAGCATGGTAGCTTAACAAAAAGAAGAGAACAAAAGAAATGAAGTGAAAAGATACCCCGATTCTACCAAACTCATTCCCTAATGTTCAATAAAATATTTACTGAGAACACATTCCACACAACAAATAGTCAAACACTGAACCCTGTTACCGTTTAAGCTGGGCTGAAGTAGGAGGAAGGACTAGAAACTCCACAGTAGCATTCCTTGCAGCTGCAGCCATGACTTAACTCATGGAGCAGTATTTTTATTGGACTGCAGGAGTAAAATGGAAACATATTCCATGAAACTCATAACTAAGAGGTCCTTAAAATTTGGTTATCATGGACTTATGTTTGGATTTATAAATAGGTAAAGTTTCTAATTTCTGAATAGTATAGCACACACTCTAGGAACTCCCAGACTGTTTTAAACAGTGGTTCACTTTTCTCAATCCTGAAATGACTAATATAAAGTGCACAACTGAACAACTAATATGAGGTATAGGTTCAATTAAAACATAAGGTTATAACTCACAGTAACATGTAATAAAAAGGCACTTTGACAAATTTTGTAATACAGCATAAGCTTTGATTCAAAGTGAGTTAATCAACGGAGAGAATATATAAGTTATTTTTAGGAAATAAATTATTTTAAGTGTTTATAGTTTGTTCTGGAGCAAGGGTCAACAAACTATGGTATAAGGGCCAAATCTAGCATGGCTTGCTTTTGTATGGGCTCAGGAGGTAGAATAGTTTTTACATCTTTAAAGGGTTATAAAAAGAATAAAGAGGGGAGTTCCCTGGTGGTGCAGTGGCTAGGCTTCAGCTCTTTCAATGCTATAGCCTGGGTTTGATTCCCAGCCAGGGAACTATCCGCCCCCCCGCCAAAAAAAAAGCATAAAGAGGTATATGCAACAGAGACTGTAGGTGGTCCACAAAGTCTAAAATATTTACTATCTGACCCTTTACAAAAAAGTTTGCTAATCACTGTCCTAGAGTAAAAAGCACAAGTTGTTCAAATACAAGCTACTATGTTATTCAACAAAAACTGTCTTTATTCAAACCAATCAGTTAAAAAAAGTGATTAACATTAGGTGGGGTGTGGTTTGGCCCTATGATGCCAAAGAACTTACACAATCTAAATGAATGAGGCTTTTGGGGGTTATTTTTGTACCCAGAAGAGACAACCACATTTTTTCCCCAACACATTTCCATAGCATTTTTACTGCAATTAGAATGCTCTTCTTTCTTTGGTAATTTCAGTAAAGTTGTATTTCTAGAGAGGAAAGATCTGATGTTACCTGTGGGCACAGACTGCTCCTGAGCATTTTTCAGTTCCACATTTGGTTTTATATCTGAAAAGAAAAGGATTATAAATATTAGGTGTTCAGAGTAAAAAGTTTTTTTTCAGACTTTAGCATCATAAATTTAAGGAGGATACCTTTTATTACTACTACTTATTGGGGTGACATTGGTTAGTAAAAATTACATAGGTTCCTGGTGTCAAATTCTACAATACATCATCTGTGTGTTGTGTTATGTGTTCATCACCCAGTCAGTTCTCTTTCCTTCATCATATAGTTGAGATCCTGTCCCTCCTCTTCCACCCCTCTCTCCTGATACCCTCAGGTAACCACTAACCACTAAACTATTGATTGCATCCATGAAGTTTTGTTTCTTTGTTGCTTTCAGCTTTGTGTTCCACTAATGAGTGAAATCATATGGTTCTTGGTTTTTTCTGTCTGGCTTATTTCATTTTGCATGATAGTCTCAAGGTCTATCCATGTTGTCATAAATGGCCCTATTTCATCTTTTCTGATGGCTGAGTAATATTCCATTGTGTATACGTATCACAGCTTCTTTAGCCAGTTTGACTATTATATGCTTAGGTTTTATTTTATTTGAATTCATCCCACTTGGGTTCACTAAATTTCTTATCTATAAAATTATTTTTCTCACCAAACTTGAGTAATTATCAGCCAATATTTCTTCAAATACTTTTTCTCCTCCATTGTCTTGTTCCTTTCCTTGCAGGACTTCAATTACACGTATGTTAGACTTTTTCGTATTTTCCCACAGTTCCCCGAGGCTCTGTTCTCTTTTTCCCCTGTGTTTTTATCTGTTATTCAGATGGAGTACTTTCAATGATATCTTCAAATCCACTTATTCTTTCTTCTGTCATATTAATTTATGTCTGCCCAATGACTTCTCTATTTCAGATATTGTAACTTTTTTCTAGAATTTTCCATTTTGTTATTTTTTTATAGTTTCTCTGCAGAGATTTATTTGTTAATTCATTGCAAGCATATCTGCCTTTACATCTTTGAGTATAATTATTGTAACTGTTTAAGATCCTTATCTTCCAATTCCAATATCTGTGTCACCTTGGGTCAATCATCATTTTCTCTTGAATATGACTCACATTATCTTGCTTCTTCATATGACAAATTTGGATAGTACCCTGGACATTGTAAATGATATGTTACAGAATTTCTAGATTCTGTTATGTTCCTTTGAAGAATATGGTTTTTCTTTATTTTACTTTTTAAAGCATGTAGTTAACTGCCTAGACTCAAATTCAAATTCTGTGTCACTTGTGCTGGGCAGCAGCTAGTTACCCAGGTGTGCCGGTATGCCCGGGGTTGAGGGTTTCCCAGGTCATGGAACTTTTAGAGTCCCAGGGTAAATGAAAATGTCAGTCACCCTTGCAGAGCATAAATTTCTGTTATTTTAGCCTCAGATGGGTTTCTCAGAGTTTGACTCACATATGTATAGTTCAAGGATCAGCTAGAGCAAATGTGTACAACCCGAAGCCCATGGACTGCATGAAGCCCAGGAAAGCTTTGAATGAGGCTCAACACAAATTTGTAAACATTACGAAAATTATGCATGAATCTTTTTTTTTTTAGCTCATCAGCTGCCACTAGTGTTAGTGTATTTTATGTGTGGTCCAAGACAATTCTTCTTCCAATGTGGCCCAGGGAAGCCAAAAGATTGGACATCCCTGAGCTAGAGACTTGGATCAGACAGACAATTATACACAAAAAAGCTCTCTCTTGTCCATTCCAGGGTTCCCTCCCTTACTTCAGAGCTGCTGTGGTTGCTATGGTTTTTTAAGCCAGTGAAACTGTGGATCATTCACCCAAGTTTTGGTCACCCTAAAGCTAAAACTAGAGCTTGCCCTTGGGCAAAAACACAAATAAACCATAAAACAGGTTGTTTTTGCCATTTTCCAATGTCTTCAGGTAATATATTTTCTCATATTTTGCCCAGAATCTATAATTGTTATTTGTTGGAAGGCTGGTTCAATAGGAGGTACTCCTTCATCATAAATTGAAAATCTCCTTTGTTCTTTATTTTAATGGCAATCATATATCCAAAATTGTTCAGGATAGTAATGGTTTTAAATGTTCTATACTATAATCTGGTCATATTCATTTTTTTGTTTTGACATATAGTCACTGCACTTCTAATTTTTAAAATTTAACACTTTACCCACTAGATGTTAGCAGCAAAATATAAACACGGGGAGAATACATATATTTTAAAATAAGCAAAGGTGTAGCCTGGTTTGGATGGCAAAACCCAAGATGGGTGAGAGGAATGTCCATGCAAGGAAAGGAGTTAGCCCAGAGCAGGCTGCTGGAAACCAAGCAGCATGAAGAGTGTGCCTACATGGGAGAGGCAGTCTGAATAAGGTAAGGAGGGAGTCCATCCGGAGGGCAGGCAGCATGGGGAGTCAGAGCCTGAGCAGAGTAAGAAGGGCATTTAGACAAGAGAACTGCCTGACTTGGAGTACTGGAGTCTGAGAGGAATGAAGCGGGTGTGCAAGCCACAAGACAACTTAGCCTGAGCACAGTGAAGAAGACAGGTTTTTCTGTCACAGGAGTTACAAATAGGAAAACATTAGATACTGTGTTGGAAATGAGGATACTGGCATGAATGAAGGTTTCTACTACATATAATCAGATATAAAATACAGGTGTAAATGTGTGCATATGTGTATGTATAGGTATATATGAGGGCTGTCCAGAAAGTATCCAGCCAAAAAAATCATTCTTGTTATATTGACAATGGCTGGATTTTTCCCAGACAGCCCTTGTATACATATAGTCCCTAGCCCTGTCCACTGAGAGCACCTGGGGGCAGTGATACTACAACAGCTTCTAGCATCCAGATATTAACTTCTAAATACCATTCTCCACTTAAAACAACCGGTCCCTGGAGAGAGATGCTGATTCCAGGGTTGAAGCAGGGAAAATATGAATCTGGAACATTTTGTTGTGCCCGAAAGCAAGAAAATGCTCACAAAATGAAGACAGTGTGTTAAAAAAGGATATAGCAATCATCCTGAAGGGGTTTTCATTAGCCAAATCTGAGACAAGAGAGCACAAAATAATGATAGTACTGGATTATAACCCATTCGAAAAAAGAAATTCATGAATTCCTATTGAAATTTCTAAGTGAATAAACTGAAAGTCTGATGATGAGTGCAATATTTATATAGTTTCAACGTGCTTCTCCCCAAAATACTTATTAAAAATGAAAAGAGTAACCATATAGTAGAGAACCTTGTAGACACCACTGTACCTGAGAAAAGTGATCATCATCAGTAATGAAACATATGAAAATTATGTGACACCTGATAATGAAGAGAACACAGCATCATTTCTGTGATATTCCTGCCAAATATAAACATCATGAATCTAACCATGAGAACACAAACTCTAAATGAGGAACGATTTACAAAATAACTGGATTGTGATCCTGAAAAATGTCGAGGCCATGAAAGACTGAGAAACTGTTGCAGCCTGAAGGAGAGTGAAGAGTTATGACAATTAAATACCATGTGTGATTCTGAGCTGAGTCCTCCTGTAGTAAAGGACCTAAGAGAAACAACTGGAGAAACGTGTATGGAGTCTGAGGAGTAATGTATCAAAGCTAAGTTCCTGGTTTGATGGTTGTTTTGTGGTTATGTAGGAGAAGAAAGAACACTCTAAAGCATTCAAGGGTGATAGGTTATCATGTCAGCAATTTACTCTCAAAATTTTCAGAAAATATAGTTTCTTGTACTCAATTGTACCTTTTCTCTAAATTTGATTGTGTTTTTTTAAAGTTAAAAAAAGCTACCTGTGAAACTTTTAATTGCATACTAAAGGGATTCTTAACAGAAAAAAAGGAAAGAAAACTAGCTCAAAGGTTTCACATGAGCAACTTTCATGTGAAAACATCTTTTAGTTAGTACAGAGCAAGTTGGCTTTTGATTTGGTGACCTAAAGGAAAAAGGTCCTGGTCCCTTGAACCCTTTAAACCCTCTCTGACAATGACATTTAAATAGCTCTCAATATTTTTTCAAGTGGCCTTTGCGTGCTGTAAATAACACCAGAAGTAACCAAGTACAGTGTCAAAGAGGAGATTCTGACTGCCTTGGTATTCAGAACTAAAAAGAAACATTAAAACAATCTATAATCAGGCTATGTGTATGTTCTTCTTAGGTACTAAAAAATACTTAAAACATAAGGACAAAATAGATTGAAGTACATTTCCCACTCCTGAACTTAAAGGCCTTTATAAAAACATGAAGCCCAGTAGTAGACAGATGGTGAAGGAATTCCCAACTGAAGACCAGAAACCTGTTAAATATTTCTGAGTGCAGCAAAATCTTTTCAGTTTTGTAATGGGCCATTTTGTCATTTCTTTACACTTCAGTCCAAAAAAAGTTTCCATTTGAGGGAGTCTACTGGGGTCTTTTTAATGTGTTGGCAGTCAAAACAGCTTTGCAATATTTTCCAAGAGGTCTCTAAAAAGCTAAGAAGGAAGGGTCCATATATTGCTTTTGATAGAAATATAGTTTCCTGTACTGGTGTTTATACACATCTGGTACAGATGATCAAAGAATTCCAAAGTGGGTTAATTTTGCTGAAATATATACTGGTCAACTTTCTACATTTCTCCTGTTACCTGAATCGTTAAAGCATGCTCTGCCTCAGGGCCTTTGAATTTTCCCTTCCCTCTGACCAGAATGTTCTTCCTCCAGTTAGACACCTGGCCCACTTCCTCTCTTCATTCAGGTGTGTGCTCAAAAGCCGCTTTATCAAACAAGCTTTACCTAACTACTCTATATCATCAAATATCACCTTCCATTGTCACTTTCTTTTCTCTTACCTTGCTTTTTCTTCATAAAATTTCATTGTCACTACCTTATTTTTAGTCATTTTTGTTTTTGTCTGTTTCCCCCCACAAGAATGTAAGGCCTGTGGGAACATGGATGTTGTCTGTATATTGTACTGCTATTCTGCTGTAGCTTCAGCTCCCAAAGTAGTGTCCACTTGTGATGGACACTCAATAAATATTTATTGAATAAACACATGAATTTTTACATCTCTAACATTGATCCTTACGAACACTCTAGGTCAATGTTCTGCTAACTACAGCTTACCACCTGTTTTTGTGTGGCCTGTGAACTAAGAATGGTTTTTATATTTTTAAGTGGTTGGAAAAAAATCAAAAGAATATTGTTCCATGCCACTTGAAAACTACATGAAATTCAAATTTCATTGTCTGTAAATGAAGTTCTATTATAACACAACCAAACCCATTCATTTGTGTGTTTATGGCTGCTTTCAGACTCCAACCAACAGCAGAGCTGAGTAGTTGCAGAAACTATACTTATCTGACGCACAACATCTAAAATTGTCACCGTCCATTCTTTCACAGAAAGAGTTTGCCAAACTCTGCTCTATATTTATTACTAATACTAATACTGTACTGTCTACTAGAGTAGCCACTAGCCACGTGACATGTAAGTTTAAATTTAATTAAAATTAAAAATTTAGTTTCTTAGTCACACCAGTCACATTTCAAGTACTTAAAGGACATGTTGCTAGTGGCTATTCTATTGGACAGCACAAAAAAAATTTCTGTCATTGCAGAAAGTTTTACCAAATCACACTGTTCTAGATTTTAGAATATCTCACTGCCGCTTGGGCTACCATTGCAAAGTTATAATTTTAAAACAAATATTAAAACTCTGGATCAGGAAAAAAGAAGTAAATCAACCTATGTATAAAAATTAAATATCAATGAAAAATTAAAAGATATTATACCAGGAAACAGCTTAACAATGACCATTTTTTTTATCAATATTTCCAAAATTCTTATAATTAGAACTTCAGGGAAAAGCTGTGATTTCCATTAAAGTGGCTCTCAAAGCTATAAAGCATCTAGATGGTATCTTTCATATAAAGCATTTTACAAATTTGACTGGTTGAAAAATTATGTAACTTTTCAGAGGATAAAAATAAAAACACTACCACATGTGCCAAACATCCAGATAAAATATTTTGACATGTACTTGTATGTATGTGTTCAAATATATACGTGACATCATGCTTCCATTATAATTTATTGATATTAGATAAAACCACTTTTCCTATCTCATTTAAAAGCCAAAATTATCTAGCAGAAAACCCTAGCTAGCACTCTCATATAATTTGCCCTCCTGCCCTTCCCACAACTAAATAACCAATCTCCTGACATATTTTAAGGAAGGCTTAGTTAAATCACTAGTGTTTTACATCAACACTTTACCTCTTAAATAACAATCTTGTAAAAGGTATAACTATTGTGCTACTGAGAGCTGAGATAGCTGTTACTGATATACTGGGCTATAAAAATTAAAGCCTATTTCTTTCATAGCTTTCCAAAGCACTCTACAAATTCAAAGCTTTACTCGCAATCTCAAACTGTTTTCTATCAGTACTGAAAATAAGCCTTCATCACATGCTGAAAGATATCAATTTCAAATTTGTTTTTATTCCTTCAGACTCTCTTTTCATTGACCAAGACATCATTTAAAATTTCACTAATTAGAATTTTCGTTATGATACCAAGATTTTTCTCAGAGATTCTAGCATTTATGTGCTACAAAATGAAAGGGGGGTAGATTACAAATAAAATTTAAACTTGAAAGTGGCAGGAGTCTGTTTAATTAACATTTCACAAAAATTCACATGTGAATGTTTTTACCTCTTAGCTCTAATATAAACTATGTATGAACAAAATATTTATATTAGTAACAAAGTCTATAATCACATTAACTTAAATGATTATAAATTTGCCTTTATTTAGATATTATTAAGTAATTTTTATTCAATTGAGAATACCAGCCAACAAAATTAAACTTTTAGTTTCGGAGATCAGATTTCTACTGGCTGGTCTGTTTTCCCAGTAGGAAGTGTAGGTGCAAAAGGAGAGTAAAATGTCAAACCTCAGAAAGACTCCTGCACTGAATTTGCCAGCTGTCAGCAGCACTGGTGCCTCACAGCTGCCAGAAAGCTGCCTTTGAACGTTGACATTCTTTTTTATCTTCATAACAGTAAACTGACTCCCCTATCCCCATGCCTCTTAAAAAAAAAAAAAAAAAAAAAAAAAAGCTTCTCTTATCCAAAATGTCCATTTTTACTTCTTAACTTTGGAAACTGAGTCACTCACTGCAAAAATGTATTCACAATTGCAACATTAACACTTGGCCTATAAATATGGCACAGAAGTGTTAGCTACTATTTCTGAAAGGTCCTTCACCAGTTTTCTTTATTAGTACCACATATAATTATTCCTGGAATCTTGCCACTACAAGAACTGTATAATGAAAAATTATCCTTATAACCAATGAAATTAGAAATGGAATGGATAGCTTAACCAGTTTAACTCTCCTCCCCCTGTCACTTAATGCTAGAATTTCTCCAACATCCCCCAATTTGGGTTGTACAGCCTCTGCTTAGATACTTCCAATAATACAGAAGTTATTTCTTTCCATTTCAGAAAAACTCTAACTGTTAAAAAAGTTCGTCTTTAAATGTAGCTGAATTCAAAGTTCCTGAAATGTCCATTTCAGGTCCTATTTCAGCTTTCTGGGAACATACAGGATAAGTTACTACTCAGATGCTACCACTCAAGTTCCTTGACCGTGATGAGGGTTTTCTTCTGAACCTAGTTTTGTTTGCTTCTGGTCCTCCAAAAAGGTGGCATCAAGCATTTAACCCAGAAGTGCAAATGAGATTCGTATTATCTTACAGTATTTCTGGAAGATAAAACAGATGCAATGGCACTTATTATTCCCCCCATTTTATAGACAAAATTCAAGACACGAAGAATGACAAAAAATATATAAAGTCTAATTGCCCAAGAGTATGATGTCAGTGATATATTAAGAAGAGAAGCAGAATTAGTATCTGAGTTTTACCGTTGTTTCCAAGAATTCAAATGTTTCAAAGTGCTTTCCTATATAGATTATAGATCTTAGAAGGTCAGAACTAGAAGAGATTTCACACCCAATTAATTTCAAATACCTCAATTGTCTACCATTGAGGGGAAAGCAACATACTAAAAACAAGAAGCATGCCTTATGAGAGTAGTTGCTCCCCAACCAGGAAGTACTTCCTTTTCTTCTTCCTTGCACTAAGGTAACGTTTAAGAAATATCAAGACTACTTGTCTTGGGACGCCAGATCAAATACAGCCTATGTTACCACTCCAGTTCTTCCCACTTTCCCCTTTTTTAGGAAGTATTCCATTTCCCCCTAGATTAAATATGTCTAATGAGAAAATTAGAGACTGTCGGGCACAGGTTTAAAACAGCAAATTCAACACCTAGTGTTATTTTCCTTGAAAGGTCAGGTACTCTAAAGTTGTAGAATATATTTATATTTTACCATGGATATTCTGTGCCACTGAATGAATATGGAGAGAGGAAAGGAAGAGGGAGCATTACATGTCATTGATGCTCTAAAAAAAGTTTTTGCTAAAAGGATTGAATCCAACATATTACAAGTGATATTTTCATTTTATAATTGAAAAATGCTTAAGTTTTTGTTATAAAATAACTGGGGATAAAACAGAATCATTAACTGAAATGAGTAATAATCTGAATGTGAAAGTTAAAATGATCAAATTTCTAAAGGAAAACACAGGAGAATATATATATATTTTTTAATGTGGGTAGTTCCCTGGTTGGGAATTGAACCCAGGCCGCAGCGTTGACAGCACCAAAGCCTTAGCCACTACACCACCAGGGAACTCCCAGGAGAATATTTTTATGGCCTTGTAGTAGGCAAAGATTTCTTAAACAGGACCTAAGGTGTACTTAATCCACAAATTTAAAAGAAGTGATAGATTCATTTTCATTAAAATTAAGAGTCCCATTTATCAACTATATTAAGTAAATAAATTAGCAAGTTACAGACTGGGAGAAAACATTTGCAATACGCATCTGAAAAAGTACACAAAATATAAAACAATGCCTACAAAATCAACAGGAAAACAAACAACCCAACTTTTTAAAAAATGTACAGAAGACTTAATTCAGGCACTTTAGAGAAAAGGACATCCAAATGGTCAATAAATGTATGAAAAGATACGCAACATCATTACTCATCAGGAAAATGCAAATTAAAGGCACAATGAAATACCATTACACACCAAACAAAATGGCTAAAATTAAAGACTGACTGACAATAGCAGTGTTAGCAAGATGTGAGACAACTGGAACTCTTAGACATTGCTAGTGGGAGGATAAACTGGCCCAATCTCTTTGGAAACTGTTTAGCAGTATCAAAACTAAATATACACCTACCCTAAGACCCAGAAATGCTAGTCCTAGATATCTATCCAAGAGAAATAAATGTATATGTCCACCAAAAGACATGCATAAAAATGTTCATAATATAGACAAACACTGGAAACAATCAAATGTTCTTCAACAGTTGAATAAACAAGTTGTGGTATATTCATACTAAACAATAAAAGAGAATGAACTACTAGTAAGTATAACAATATGGATGGATCTCAAAAGTATGTTGAGCAAAAGAAGCTAGACACCAAAAGCACACACTGTATGATTCATTCATTTATATGGAATTCAGTAACAGAAAAACTGATCTATGAAGATGGAAGTCTGAATAATGTCTGAATAATGGGGTGAAGCAGCTATAGTAATTAAAAATGGGCACAAAAGAACCTTCTTGGGCAATGTGAATGTTCTACATCTTGATCTGGAAAATGTGTATTGTATATTGGTAAAATTAATCAAGCTATCTACATGAAACATGTACTTACTGTATGTTATTCTTTAATTTTTAAAAAAATCTATTGAACTTTCTCAAATATCGAAAATCCTCAACCCCAGAAATGCAATTATAACAGTATCTATAGTATCTTCCTCCTTTTGAAAAAAGTCTGAATTTCAAGGGTGTTTTATGATTCTTCTATAAAGTCTTTACAGATTATAGCTATACCAACTATCTATTGAATGGGCACCATATATCTTAAAAATTCTCATGGTTAGGAAATTTATTTACATGTCATGTGCCAACTAAATATGAAGATATTTTTCAGTGATTGTTAAATTCTTCAATTAAACTTCCTTGTGAATTGAGATTTCAAGATCTCTTTCAGTTTTGGTCTGATTTTTTTCATTCTTAGGCTACAGGTAATTTGACATTCATCTTTGGAAAACAAAAACAAAATCTCTTCATGCACATTTCTCTCCAGCAACAGTCCCACTTATTTCTCTGCTTCATATACTAGCTATCCTCTGGGAAAAAAGATTTGTATCAATGTTTCTGCTTCCTCTATTCCCATTCCTGATTTAAACTACTTCCATTTGGTTTCCATCCCCATCACTTCACAAAAACCACTTTTGTTAAGTTCACTAGCAGGTTTTATGTCACCAAAACCAACCCATACTTTTGGTCCTCATCTTACTTGATTTTTCAGCAACATTTAACATAGCTGACTACCCACTCCTTCTGGAAACACTCCCCTCTCTTGAATTCTGTTACACCACACTCTGCTGATTTTCCTCCTGTCTGGCCTTGGATGCTCTTTCTCTTTTTCTGGCTCCTCCTCCTCTACCTGACCACCTAAATAAATGTTTCTCAGGCCTCAATCCTGAGCACCCCTTCTCATAATACATTCTCTCTTTAGGTAATCCCATTCATTCCCATGGGATTAAGTATCATCCACATGCTGAGAATAACCAAATTTCTACATCTAGCCAGACTTCTTATTTAGAGGAGAGGTTTATCAACCCTGCCCCTGACCATTATTCTCCACATTAGCACTCTTTTTTATTTCCTTCATAGTATGTAGCATAATTTAAATTATTTTGTTTGTTATTTACTTGTTTTGGGGCCTATCTTTCTTACCTGCCTGGAAATTTTTTGAGGGCAAAAGCATTGTCTGTCGTGCTTACTACCGTACTGCCAATATTTTGCATACATGGTACGTAACAGGCATTCGATAAATATTTTTTGAATAAAGAATGTAGATTTCTGACTTTTGACTTACATCGTGTTACACATGTTGTATTACAAGGTAAGACAAAATTAAATGTTATAAAGCTTTTGTTGTTCAACTGTCTTTTAAAATCAGCATTTAAACAATAAATATATGTTCTAAATACATATATAAAGATGATCTACCACTAATCCATAATGTGCTATGAGAGTAATGATAAATTTCACTGATACTGTGGGCAACATTTACCAGGTTCTAATGTCCACAAGGATTCCTTAGGAACTTAGTTAAAACGCAACATTTACCAGGTTCTGATTCACGAAGTCTGGCCTGAGAGTTTACATTTGCAACAATTCCCAGTTGCCAATGTTGCTGGTCTACAGACCATACTTAGATTAGCAAGGCTCCAAAGGACCTTTTTACATGATTTATGAACTAAACTGAACATTTGTTGGACCTTAACTTTGTGTCTAGTATAATACAAGGTGATTTTTGTACATCTTATCTTATTTAGGCTATGGCTGGTCTCTTGCAGTATAGTAAAGATAGAGTGGTTCTCAATGTAACCAAGACCAGTGTCCTCCTTTTAGAAAAATACTTTATAATACCTCTGCTACCATCGTGAATTAAATATAACCTATCCACATGTTTTTTAAAATAAAGCCCTAACTGTAATATAAAGGTGAGATCAATGGTAACACAATTTGTATTTCAATATGTAAACATACCAGAACAATTATTCTAGAAGATACAATAATAAGGTAGTTAGATGCATTTGTAGTCACCATGAATGGAAGAGCTAAAAATGCAGAAGGACACAGGTTTCATTAATAATGGCTATAAAGTCTTGGATCTGACCTAAATGAACAATTATCTCTGAACTTGTATAGTAGTTGCATTCTTAGACAATTTAGATTGTATTCAAACCATGTAAAAATACTTCTTATTTATACATAAAATGGAGTTAGGTTCTAGCAGTCATTAGACAAACATAAAATGTTACTGAGTTTCAGAAAAGGTAGATTCCAACCCAAAATGAGGGATGGCTTCCTAAGAGATGGCATTTGGCTTAGACCATAATGAATGAGTAAGGATTTCAACTGGCACAATGGTGATGCCAACAGTGTCGAAAAGTCAGGAGAAGCTGGTTTGGGTTGGAGGACAATGAGTTCATTGTTGGACTTGCTGAGTTTGAACAGCATTAGAAAAATGGGGAGCTAGGAAAGGCAATGCATGTTCAGGGAACACTAAGCAGTCCAGAAATAACAATGTGAGAGGACAGAGGATACCACTGGCAAGAAATATTGCAGCTACATGTATATGATCTGAAATAGCCAACTAAGAAATACTTAAGATGGTTTTTGAATAGAAGAGCAACTTGATATTTTAGGAAGATCCTTCTGGCAGCAATCCTCAAAATGGATTGAAAGAGGTTAAGTCTAGATACAGGGTTACCTGCAGAAAAAACATGCAACAGTCTGAATTTCTAGTTTTCAAAATGTGTTCTATGGAATTCCAGGGTTCCAGAGAGCTGCCACAGGTATGTGGCAGGGAAAGAAAAGGGTTAACAGCTAGCAGGACTAGCAATCAGTGATTTCTTGCCCTCTTGCTCCCTCTCAAATGGACTTATCATGCCTGCATCTGCCCCACATAAAATTTTGGTGTAAAATGGTGTTCTATTGATAAAAACAAATTTTGTTTTGTTTTTCTGTCTCATCTAATTCTCGAACTGTGAGACTGACCATGGAATAGCTTAAGGAGTCATCATACATCATCAAGCATGAGTGATACCTATAAGATTTATAAACATTATCTTAACTGTGGAGTCCTTTGAGAATCTCCAAATTCCTTTTATTAAGATGTGCATGAATGCTGCTGGCCTGGCTAACTTAGAAGCTATATGTGTACTCAAATTGGAGCTACTACTTCAAATTGGAGCTAGGACTTTTATGTACATTATCCTACGTAAATCTTCACAAAAGCTATAACATTTACAAATTACCATGTTATTCTTATATTCCTTCAGGGGCACTCACAAGGAATAAAAACAATAGGTTACATTCATAAATGTCAAGGGTCTATTTTATAATGAATTACTATTTACCAAACAAGTTCACAATTTTATTTCTGAATGCATGAAAAGTTTTTAAATGGTCTTATTCTAACTATTTTACCCACTCATAAAAATATTCCCATTAATTTTGGGAAATTTTGTTTTTATGGTAGAAAGCAGAGTATGTTGTCTGGGATAGTCTATAAACTCTTGTCCTGCTGAAATGATTAAAAAATCAAAAGAGGTGGTTTATACACATTATAAGTAATTTCTCTCACCTGGTCCCCTTAAATCCACTGGCACATGACTGCTTTAGATAAATATTTCTTTAGGCCAATGGCCATCTGTTTCTCAAGGTTTGAGTGGTACAGCATAACATCAGAAAAGCTCTGTCTTACAAGAAAGTTATATAGCCAAAGGAACCAGGGGTTTAATTCCTGACGGTCATGATTTCTACAGACCTTGCTGAACCTTAAACAATACTGGCTTCCAGAGACTACTCAGTATAAAAGCATCTGTTTCTATACCAGTAATTTTCTATTTTATGCTTTTTTCTTATATTGGGGCAAAATTGGTCTATAACATTATAATTTGACATGAGTATACACTACAAAGTGATCACCTCCAAAAGTTTGGTTACCTTCCATCACCATACAGTTGATCCCCTTCACCCATTTTGCACACCCCCAATCCCCTTCCCCACTAGTAACCACCAATCTGTTCTCCATGTCTGAATTTGTTTTTGTTTTGTATTGTTCACTCATTTGTATCTTTTAGATTCCAAATTTGAGTGAAATCAAACAGTATTTGTCTTTCTCCATCTAACTTATTTCACTTAGCATAATACCCTCAAGGTCCATCCATGTTGCTGCAAATGGCAAGATTTCCTTCTTTTTTAAGGCTGAGTAATATTACATTGCATATATACATCTTCTTTTCCATTCATCCATTGATGAACACTTAGGTCATTTCCATATCTTGGCTATTGTAAATAATGTTGTAATAAACATAGGGGTGGATCTATCTTTTCAAATTAGTGTTTCTGTATTCTTTGAATAAATACCCACAAGTGGGATAGCTGGGTCATATAGTAATTCTATTTTTAATTTTTAGAGGAATCCCCATACTGATTTCTGTAGCAGCTGCAATACACTAGTAGTTTCTAAATTTTTTTAAAATAGGAATTTCATTTTTGCAAATGAAAGCTTACTTGAATTACCATATATATAAAACAGATAAGAGTATCTTAGTATATAAGTTCAAATATAAAATCATTACTAAAAAGTCAAACAATGAGAACAAAGCTGTTTCAATAAACAAAAACTGAAAATCTTTAATAATGGATGAAATTTGCAACTTTATATCAGCTTCAACATGTAAATTATTTCTGTATTTTATCTTCTTTGCCAATATGAAAAAAAATAAAGATGCATACATATAAAAACTATTACTACCACCTGCAAATGTTTCACCTCATTATTTCAGAATAGTTTTTAGTTAAACTATCCTCTGAAATTTGAAAGAAGATAGTAAGTAATCTTAAAGTTAGATCACTAAAAATATCTAACAATTGTTCATGTTCTTTAATTCTGAACATAAAAATGAAACAAGTACCTCAAACTTACAATGAGTATTTAAAAATTTTATGATAATCATGATGTATCATGCTACACATTCTTGTTATTGAGCAGCTGATTACTACACTGACTAAAGTATGTCCCAAGCACCTTAGCCTGAGTATTTACAGGCACTTAATTAAATACAGAGAATAGGAGAGTTAATGACAGTCTTACTTAAATAATTTTGCATGAACAAATACGCACAGGAAAAAAATACCAGTGCAAAACCATAATCTTACTCAAGTCACATTTAGAAAATTTTAATATTTTCAAAGAGTTGGTTAATAAGTTTTATTTTCAGGTCAGGGTATAAATTTATATATTGATAATCTTCAATGAATTGAAATTTGATGATACACATGAAAGTCAAATGAAATTTAAATCTAGTTAGACCATAATGTATATTCATGGTACTGTCTACATTGTATGCAAGCATATAATCAACTATTAATATTAGCATGTGTGATTTCTTAACTACAGAGATAAAGGCAGATGATGGCAAAAATGATCAGTTGTTAAATTAGTTACTTCCAGTTTTCAGACTGGAGCTATTATACATCAGCTATGATGTAACTCCACATCTATAAAAAATGTTTATAGGTTGGTAAGCATGATCTTTTCTTCATATCCAGTGTCTATATAAGCACTACTGCAGGAAATTACTCTGATGTGCCAAATATTCTGATAAATTAATGGTCTCTCAAATAGACATCACTTTGCAAATGAACTGTGATAGAGAACTCAAATTAAATTAAATATGTTATTCTTAACTTTAAGAATCAAACCATTCATTGTGAAAAAATGGTTTATTGTGACAATTGCAGTACTTCACTAAAATAAAGAATATAGCAAAATTTTTAAGCAAATCCAAAAAGTTAGAAGACATAAATTATTTTGCCCATAGCAGAGCCAATATTGGATTAGAAAAAGATGGTAGTATTAACCCTACTGAATTTAACCAGCATTCCAACCTCTTCTACAAAACCTCTGTCAGCATTTCTGACAAATTAACCAGTAAAATTAACTAGTTACAATGTCCTTATTTTCCTTACTCTCATCACCATAAAAGCCAAATAAATAGTCAGATGACCAAACATACAAGCAACTCATTCATTAATTTATTCAATAAATATGACTGCAATCCCACTATGTGCTAGGTATTGGGCTGGGTATTACTTATCACCAGTGATTAAAAAAGATCCCTTCACTTTGGAACTTACCAGTCTAGAAGGGGCTACTGGTATATTAATGACCAAAATAAGCAAGAAATATAGCTAAATAATCTTTAGATAATTAAGAGTTAAGAGTAGAAACTACAGTTTTGTATTGTTTCAGTGACATTATTGAAATGTTTTCTATTTGTCTTATTTTTTTAATTCCTTTACAAACCCACAAATAACCTGACAAGTCAAAAATTTCAACTCTAAGAACATTTATTAATAAATACCATTGGTGGTATGTATATGTGTGTTGCCAATTCCATCAATATAAAATGTCAGGAAGTGAGATAATTTTGAATTATTAGCAATATAAAAGATATTGCTCCATAAATGGTTTTTATTCTGTTTCATATCCCTAATTGAACACCTACTTTTTTATTTCCCCTGGATGGAACACAATATCCAATATAATATGGTATCAATTCTGTTATTATTTTGATTTACTCTATACCACTTTGGATTCTAGAAACTTTCATTTGGGATACAGATACAAAAAGCAGATTTCAATTAAGGCTGAAAATATGGTCTTGCTCATGCTAATTTTATGGTACCATCTATATCTTACTGATTGAGAAAGCAATTTCTGCTCACATTTGATCCATATTTCAATAGACTAATGCATAATCATGAAATCTGCTGATGTAAAGTTAATAGATAAGATTTGGCTTTAAGTCATAGTCTAACCAAAACAACCCAGTAACATTTTTGTTTTCTAACCTTTCTTTTTCTATTATAGTATTTAAGTACTTCAAAATATTTCTACATTCTATCGAAGAATTGCTAGCAGCAATCTCCTACTCACAAAAATTAATTAAAGACATCATAATAAACATAATAAAATTACTTTTCAGCACTATTTTCTTAACTGAATGCAACAAACTCCTATGCTGTTTATGAGTTAGGAACTGTTCCTGGCATTGGGCATACAAAAATAAGAAGCTTGAAGGTCAATGGGGGAAAAAACACTTAACCAATAAATAATTTCAGTGCAATTGGCAGAAGTATGCACAGAAAGCAAAGGTCCCTAGCCTAGGTGGAGGGAGTGAGGGACCTGGTAGGGTAACCATCAGAAGGTACGAGGGAGAGTATTCAGAAGGAGATCATGGTGGTGACGCTTGAGCAGAGTCTTGACAGATGAGGAGGCATAATCAGGTAAAGAATGAGGAGAAAATTTCGGCAAAGACATGCAAGTGTGAAATAGTATATTGGATTATAGAAAATTTTCTCAATTATGTTTTCTATCAGGACCCCATGGTCCTTCTGTGGCTTTTGTTCCTTTGAACTTTAACTATTTCATCCTTCATCTGTTCATTATGGATGGCTAGTAAACTCGACCATTTGGAGGCTATACCTCTGTAAATCTCAACCATCCAAAACATAAAAAGGGAACTTGAAATGAAAAATGGCTTCCACAAAAGCCATGTGGTGAGAAGTAGAGGATGACATCAAGAAGAAGAGACAGAAATTGCACAATAACCTGAGAATATTTAGTGTAAGGGCATTCAGCCCCACACAGCTCAAAATCCTCTGTGAGAATATATTATGGAACAATACATTACTTGATGGTCAGAAGAGTGACCCAGGGTGACCACGATAAAGTCATCTCTCATGTACCTGTTTATAAAGCAGGGGGTTGTATAATAAACACACTTAGAAAGATCTCTATCCAATATTGTTTAAATAAAAAAGTTTTATATTAAGTGAGAAACATGCTAGTATCTGTGAAATTCATATTTGTGAACCACTTCATTTCTCGACCATACCAGATAGAACGGATATTATAGCACAAATAAAATTTAGCAACATAAAGTGTCTTTGGATAGAAAATACTTAGGATCCCAGATTTTGAGAAAAAGAGTTATAGCTTCTGATTTATTATATGCATTAACTCTTTTCATTTTACATGACAAGATTCCTATTTCAAAAGCTTATTTTTTGTCATCTGACATTTTCACATACAGAAAGTCTCAACAAATACCTGTTGATGACTGAAAAGATGAATAAATTTAAAAAGACTGTATATGCTGGAGGAATAATTGAATATGCAGCTTCACATTTCACAAAAAAACTGTAACATATTAATTTGACCACCAAATTAGGCAGAAAATAAAGGTATTCCATAAAGTATCCTACTTTCTTACACTGTCAAGAAATGAGAGGTATACAATATAGGTCAAATCTCTATTTCAGATGGAAACCAAAATATCAAAATAATATAAAAATACCTTAAATATCACACCCATGAGACAGATTAGTCAATCTTGGGTGGCTATAAATGAACCAGGTATTTTATTACATCAGTCCTCAAGGACCTGATGTTAGAATAGCTGAATTCACGTCAGTAACCTTTTTAAAAACATATTTTTTTATTAACTGTTGAAGTTTTTGCATTAAGCCTACTACATACTGCCTATCTCTATGGACTTACAGATCTAGTAATCTAAACTCACAATTGATCACTAACTTGTTTGTAGCTATACATTCTGAATTAAATCTACACAAGTTTTCATTCATTCCTTATTCAGAGAGTCTTTATCCAGGCTTATCTAAAAGTCTTTAATAAAAGGCATTAATAGCCTAAATTATGCTATTTAGTTAATAATTGCTTTTTTCCACAATAAATAAATGTATTTGGTAGTATTAACATTTACAGAGAAACACTCCAGTTTCCATGCATTTACACGATTCTGTAGGTTATTCTGGAGAAGTGAAATGGTTAAGACTAGGAAAAAACCATGTTGGAGTATTGATTTATAACTTCACAAAAAACAAATTCAGCAATTCATTTGTAATAATTAAAGCATGAGAGTTTTAAAAATTATTTTTCACAGTGTACAACAACCTGTTTTTTTTTCCTGTTCTTGGCCAGTGAAACCTTTACATGTTAAAAATTACACTTCATAAACCATTTAAAAAATATTCAAAGTGCCAATTTTTAAGAGTTATTTTTAAACCCTGACAATTTTAAAATTTAAAAGCATAAAGAGTTTTTCATAAGAGAAAATACTTGAAGCATTATTCAATAATGGCCATTTAAAAGTTTCTATACACATACTAAATACATACTATTCATTAACTTATCACTTGGCATTCTACTGGAGAAGAAAATGTGTACGTGGGCCAACGCAGTTAAAAATATTGTTAGCATACCCATGTACAAACTGAGGATTTAGGACTATACTACTGCACTCAATTATATTGTAAAACAAAAACTTTAGCACATTTATCTTCATTTCCCAAAGTACCTACTCAATTTTTAATGATTTCCTATACTGTAGACCTAAAGCTGCCAATAATCAAGGTTCATGGGCAATAAGAGATCTTCTAATTATTATGAAAAAAATATCTATGCCATTCATAGTATTTATTATTAACATCGTAATTAGTTGTATCTCATTTCTTAATTGAATGAAAGTTTCTCACAGATTCTTATGTTCTAAATATCACCTCCCCCAACTTGAGATGCATCTGCCATTTTCAAGGTTTTAGAAACACTTGATGAAAAAAACTTTTGAAAAGTTTACAATAGTAGTGTGAAATTTTAGTTATACCAAGGAAGTACATATTGAAATTTTTTTGAGAAGCAATGATAGTTTTATGACTTCAAAATTAAATAAAATGAAACTCAACATAAGCCTGATTTTTGCTTTGGGTAATGAAGGATCCAAGTTCCAAGGAACCAACAAATGCCAAACACTTTAAAATTTACCTTTCCCATGTGACAGCATTTATTCTTAGAAAAAGAAAGAAGAAAAAATGTCACCTTTCTTACTGAACAAGTCACTGAGACTAACCTAATTTCAATGGGCACTGAGGCCATGGACGCAAAAACA
The DNA here is from genome assembly GCA_004026885.1 of Lyroderma lyra. Taxonomy (NCBI): domain Eukaryota; kingdom Metazoa; phylum Chordata; class Mammalia; order Chiroptera; family Megadermatidae; genus Lyroderma; species Lyroderma lyra. The sequence continues at coordinate 64,543 of PVJL010006039.1, read as the reverse complement.
AAACAAAACCAAAAAAACTCAAAAGGATGAATTATTGTCACCCAGGTTCGTTGCCATTTCAGGGACACTCCATAAGTACTCTTCCTCCGCAGATTTAAGAGTTGACCCCTCCTGTCTGTCAAGCCCTCATAAATAAAAGTGAGGAGAAGTTACCACTTTCCAAAGTTAGGTTGGGGTTGGGGGGGAACAGATGAGAGATGTATGAAAACTGGCAGGCAAAAATAATTTTGACAAAAATAAACAGAAGCAAAACCGAGATTTAGAAGGAACTCTCTCTCTTGCGTGCCCCGGCCGAGCTTTTCAAAGACCCCTCAGAAAGAAGCAGGCTGCAGGCTCACCTTCCATCTCGCCGCTGGGCAGGGTTGGGCTGGAGCTGCAGCTCTTGCTACCCGGCCACTCCACGTGCTCCTGCCGTCGCCAGGACGCAGCACGCAGCTGGCGGGAGATTCCCAGAGCGGGGAGTCCCCGGGATCAAACTGCCGCGTCGGCGCAGACTAAAAAGGGGCAGGAGCCGGCGACCCGCCGGTGCGCGGGGTTACAGCGGCGCTGGCTGGCGGCAGCTTTAAAGGGCACTCACCTCGAGCGGCAGAGGTTCCGCGCCTTCAGCTCTTTTTTAAAGGTCAAACCCCCTCTTATGGAGAATCCCCATAAGATGGAAATGGGACATCAGTAAATTGTCTCAAAATGTCTATTCTAGAAGGATAATAGACGAGAGACTAATATCACGGGAAGGGGGGGCGGGGTCTGGATGACTTTTTTTGCAAATTTAAGTTCAAAGAGGTTTTTCTTAAATTAAGCAAGATCTGGAACTTTTAGTATAGATTTGGGGACAATAGCCATGAATTCCATCAATGACCATTTACTTGATTCGAAGTATAATATTTCTCTTTCTCAGTTTTTTAATCACATGATAAAAGTTCTTGGTCCAAGTATTCAGAAGTTTCTAAGACACAGTTCAAAATGATTTTGACATTTTTATCAACTCAACTTTTTCATTTTTGGAAGCAATTCTCTCACTTTTGTTTTTTCTCCTGGGAACTGCTTGGTTTACTTGCCACCACTCACAAAATAATACACACTCTATTTATGTGTTATTTTTCTGCTATCCTGCCTTCTAAGTAGGATCTAAGAGAGCTTAAAAAAATACATATGTAATGTATCAGAAAAGTAAGTAAAGAAAGTAGAGCTAAGGGGTGGGGTGAAAAGATAGTAAAATTAAAGATGTTAATACACAGAGATGTTTCAGTAAACATCTTTTCTAAGATCCTCCCCACTTTATAGAAGTAAAGCACATATTTTTCTGTAGGGAAAGGAAATGGTAAATGACCACAATAGTTTTTGAAAGCAGGAATTTTCTTCACAGTGAGGTCTAAGGGACATTGTTCAGGTGAGCTCTTATTGTAGTGTGTTGAACTGGACAACATGTGAATGATTTTCAAAAAGGTCATTTCCACTCTTTGCAGAAAGCTGCATTGTTAGTGTACAAAATATATTTGAGGCTTAAGTTTGGGGGTTTGTGCATTAGCAGACCATATCAAAAGAAACCCACACTTATGAGTTAAAAGTATGCTTGTTCTAATTTTATAAATTTTAGTTTAAATATGACTTGGTATAGGAGGTCAACATATATGTGCATGTGTGTGTGATTTGAATGAATGAATGAAAATTAGTGAATGCCTTGCCTTGGCTTTGTTTTGAGATCATGGGACCTTGGCATCATCTCTATAGCTTGTATTTGTTGGAGTTCTACAGGATAACATCAGTGTCAGAGAGATACGCTAAATACTAGGTCTAATTTTAGTATTGAAAGGGGAAATTTGTTGTTTGTTAGTTTCTAAAAGCAAAAAATAGCACATCAAAAGTAGCAGAAGAGGAAGTGTAAAATTTCACAGGGATGGTGTAAGGATGAATAGTTATTTGTCTATTAGAAAGTTACAGAAAACTTTTATCTTGACAGTGTTCTTTATACTTAACAGAGGAATGTGTTACTACTCTCTAAAATAATTCAGAATTGAGTATTTCAGACTCCAGAAAGTGATACTAAGTGGACAGATAAAAAAATAAATGTGTAAAGTAATTTATGTAGTTACTCCGCCCTCAAGGAGGTGGAGCATAATTCCCCACTCCCTAAGTGTGGGCTTCACTTTGCGACTTCCTTCCAAAGGGTACCATTTGCAAAGGGTGAGGGATATAACTTTATAGTAGAGAAACCTAACAATACTGCCTCAGCCAGGTGATCCAAGGTAACAGTAACAGTGATAAGGCAAGTTGATAGAATGTACCGTTTTTATGTGATAAAATGGCACTTTAGCCTCTGCAGTCTTCCACAAAACAAACCAACCAACCAACCCACAACAACCCTAGACTATAATGAGAAATACAGACAAATTCCAACAGAGAGGCGATCAGCAAAGTGCCCAACCAGTTAAGGTCAGGTTAATGTCATTAACTGTCAAGATCATTGAAAACAAGAAATGTGTGAAAAACTTACAGCCAAGAGGAACCTAAGGAGACATAACTAAATGTAATATGGGATCCCAGATGGGATCCTGGAACAGAAAAAAGACTTTAGCTAAAAACAGAGAAAATCTGAATAAAGTATGGATTTTATTTAGTAATAATGTATCAATCTTGGTTAATTAATTATGAGAAATGTACCACACTAATATAAGATGTCAATAGTAGGAAAAATTCTGTGGGAGTATATGAGAATTCTCTGTACTATCTTTGGAATTTTTCTGTAAATTTAAAACTGTCCTAAAATTAAGTTTATTTTAAAAGTGTATGGGTACTTTCAACATACCACCACTACTCATTTGGTTAAGTCCCCTCTTCTGGTTTATCACACAAGATTTACAAGGATCAATTACTTATAACAACTAAGAAACTAATAAAACACTGGATTCACAATGTACTTTGACGAAAACTGGAATGAGAGAATTCTAGGGAATCAAACACAATGCTTGAATTTGTCTTCCTTATCATCACACGAGGCGACCAGTTGAGGCTAAACTATAAATCTGGACGTGGTAACTGACATGGGTGGATCTGACTCACTGAATCACATTTCATGGCTAATGCTATGTAGGTTAAAATTAACAGTGACTAAAAATGAAATTACTGACAAAGGTTGCTCCCGGACCATCTAAGATAGTCCAAGTACTGACTCGGCTCAAAGGAAATAAAACTGAAAAAAAAAAAAAAAAAAAAAAGAAAGAAAAAAAGAAAAAGAAACCCTCTTGATCTCACCCCAAATAATCATTCTGCACCCTGTCTGAACCTTGGGCTCTCTCCACCCACCAGCCTACTCAAAACCACGACTGAGGGTGTTCCACTGCTAAGAAAGAGACAACACACAGGGCCCTTCAGGCCACCAAGACAGCAGTCACGCAGGGACCGTGAAAGACGCGGGCATGGTCTCGTTTGGAGCTTTCTGATCGTGGTGTACCAACACGCTCCACAGGAAAAGCAGATTTGGGGCTCTTGCCTTTCAATGGGGCCCATTTCTAAAAGCAAGGTTACTACCCAACCTTAGACAAGTTTACAAGTTGTCTGCTACTTGAAGTTGAAAATGAAGATTAAATAAATCTTCCTCTACCGTGGGAAGTCCGGGAGAGGCCTTGCTGGCACAGACTAGTGATTCTCCAGGTCTTCCTTTTGTGGGTAGAAGAGTGTAGCTACGTAAAAACTGGGTGTACGGCTTTGGAAAAGGTGCACACAGTTTCAGACTGAGTTCACCAGAAGACATAAGAAATGCCCACGCGGGGTTCTCTGCTTCCTGTCAGGAGGAAATTCTTACAAGCGCCTTCCTTCCTCAGGTTCTAAAGCAATGACATCCCCTACCCACCCTACTCCGTCGCCATACTTGGGACCCGCGGTGTTCCTCTCGTCGATCTCTTCAGCCACCAGACTAAGGAAATGGCCGAAACGCCAATCCTTAGGTTCTTTCCTTGACTCTTCTCACAGAGGTTGCTCAGAGAACGAAGACGCGGAGAGCACCGAAAAATGGCGGCAGACAAGAGGTGCGAAGCATCCGTACGTCGGCGGCTGCGTGCGCGCGACGGGGCGGGGCGCTGGCCTCCCACTCACGGACCCCGCGTCCGCTTGCCCCGCCCCCAGGCGCACCCACGCGCCATGCAAGCGTCAGAGCATGCACGCGCTGCCCTATTCATCCGATCCCGCGGTAGCGACAGACGGGTAGAGGAGCAGATCCCGGCGGTTTGTCCCGCTCCGTGGAGTAAGGATGGGGAGGAGTTGGGCCCAGGCTGAGGTAGGAAGGAGCCCGCCCCTCGACGCCTCCTACGACGCTAGCCCCTGAGCCGTGATGCGAGCGTGGGTCCTACTCTCCGCGGTGCTCTGGTACCTCACTGGAGGTGGTGCTCCTCTCTCTGGGTCCCCAGGCCTCTACCCTCTTACTCATTCTGCCTCCTCTACTTCTCCCCGTCTTGCCCCACTCTGATCTCTGGCTCCTCTTCTACCCAAAAAGTCAGTGGTTTCTTTCCTCCGCAGTTGGATGGCAGCGTTCTTCCGAACGCACTAAGAAAGGCTTCATTTATGGCAAGCCAGGACACCCAGGTAATGAAGACCTCTTCATCCGCGCAGTCGATCAAAAGAACCAGGGTACCTTGAACTTACTAAGGTTCTTCCACCCAGGGAAAGGGAGCGAATGCTTATTGCTCATTTGCAGTGTGCTCTGCACTTCCTGAGGGTGTTTCATCCTTACAGCGACCCTGCTGCGCCTTAGTTATATCACCTTGCCTAAAGCTGCACAGCTCTTAAGGAACCAGTGTTCAATCCATATCTCTTTCTGTGATGCCATCTCACATCCACGTGTCTCTGCTGCTATGCAACATGCCAGGCCCACTCAGAGGAGTAATTTCAAGGACTGGAAGTCTCTCTGTTTGCAATGCCCTAGCCCTCCCCTTATTAAGTGGAACTACACATCTTTGAAGGCTCAGCTCAAATGTCCTTTATCACAGTGATGAAACTTTCCCACACCTCTCAAGGAAAATTGGTGACCTAGCTAACTAGATAATTTGGGGCCAGTTCATAGCATTTGTCATGTTTGGAATCTGTCCATGTTTGGAGCCCTTCTCCTCCCCCCACCACCAAATTGTAGGACGGTGTCTATCTTTATAATTAAAGAGCCTGACATTCAGTAGGCTTTAAAATTAATATCTTGTGGGATGCATTGGTTCCAAGCAAACTATTGCTGCTTCCACCATATTTGAAACAGAATAGGTAATTTCAGACAATCTTCCTTGTATGCCCCATATAGGCTCAATTAATGTTCCCAACAGAGGACGTTTATAAATATCAGGTTTCCCTTAGGGGGTGACAATGATCATCTTTAAAATAGTTTTGTAACAAGCTTAAGTGCTTTTCTGATCTTTAAATTGATTCCATTAACCCTTCAAGAAATTGATGATGGTGAGCTCTGAATCTGTACATTAAAGTGAACTTTTAAATGTATAATGGTCATTTTATGAACAAAACTATAGTATCACAGAAAAAGACAAAAACTGACTAGTAGTCTAGAGGTTTAAAAGCTTATGAAAAACAAAAAGGACTTTAGCATTCTAAATGTTACAATGATATGCTGATTTTTAAAATAGTGAAATCCAAAAAGAACTAATCAGAGTATCTTTGAGACAAAATGACAGGACATGTATTTCTTAATTTAATTTTGCTGTATAATGTAATTATATATTATTTTATTTTGTCATAGTGAAAATATATGTAAAATTACATCACAATAGCCCAATCCTTGTCTGTATGGATTTAAAACGTGCTCAAAAAGAAACAGTGGACCCTACTTACTTATGGATTGGGCCTAATGAAAAGCCATTAAAAGGTAAATTATTTGATTTTAATACTTTCTTTTTTAATGATGTGAATATTTTTCAGAAAAACTGTCACCTATTGGAATGAACAAGTTGAAATTTAATTATAACTGCAGTTTTATTTGCTCCATATTTAGACAAATCATGCTATATGTTAGTCCGTGCCTTATTTTCTCCTCATGCAAAAACCGAAGCCATAATTTTTGCACTCTACTTCCCAGGGTGGTATTAGTTCAAAATTTTTTTATAAAATCTAAAAATTATCCTTTTAGTACCTGTACTAGGAATTGAAGTATCTAATGTATAATTTTTCATGATATTAGAAGTGTGTCTTGGATTGTAAGTATTATTTCTGTCTTATGTGAAGGTAATTGCAGTATATAGTACTACAGGGCAGTGTAATTTCATTTACTGAATTATTGGCATAAACCAATTGAAATTAGATGCCAAGAAATTAATTTAAAAAAAACAAGATCCATTTCAAAAGTATACTTATCTCATTTATTTTCCATAGAGTGTTATGAGGTATTGCTGAATTCTTGGAAGTTAAAATAGTACATTAACTTTTACATTTTTGTATTTATTTGTAACCCCAAATGACTAAATATGTTAAAATTGTATATGTTAAATAACTAAGTAATTTATTATTTCTCTTCAGGAAACTATCGAATAAATATAACTAAAACAGGAAAGCTGATGGTGAAAGATTTTCTGGAGCCTTTGTCGGGACTTTATACATGTACTCTTTCTTATAAGACTATCAAAGCACAAACTCAAGAAGAAAAGACAGTAAAGCAGAGATACGACTTTATGGTCTTTGGTAAGAATATAGGCACATTTTAACTTAATGCATTTAGTTTGGATCAGCATTAAGTGTATGGTTTCTTTAGTGAAAATGAATCTGCTGTGTATAATCATTATGGTTTATGGAGTATTTTGGGTGTATTTGACCAGGCAAACTCTTAAACTGACACCAAGATATTAATAGCATATTCTAAATAATTCTCTTTCAGCTTCCCACTTCCCACTGTCTAGGAATGCAAACACAATCTCCTTTACCACAGTTTTGCCAGGTATCTTTAAAACTGATGTTTAAGTCTATGAAAGCAAATTAATGATCCTTTTTACTGGACTGTGCTGACAACAATGACACTTTCTGCAAGTTAAGACCCTCGTCCCCCAAATCTTATTTTTGCCTTGATCCTATTATCTATATAGCCAGCCCAAAGGAGCCATTTCTTCTCTTGTACTGACTAGATAGTATTCAGATGAAAATAACCTGTTTTCATTAAAGTTAATAGTTTTGTATATTTTTGTGAGGACAAACTGATAAAACATTTCATTGGATAAGTTAAATTTCTATGCTTATTTTCAAGATTGATGGATTTAATATTACATGTTATTTGAAAATTGGTAGAGGAAATTAATGCTACTCAAAATTGTTTTTATTCTCATCTTTTTTAAAAGCCTATCGGGAACCTGATTATTCATATCATATGGCTGTACGTTTTACCACAAAGTCTTGTATAGGAAAATATAATGAACTGCTTTTTAGAGTGCTGAAGAAAATCTTGGATAATTTAATCTCTGATTTGTTATGCCATGTCATAGAATCATCGTATAAATGCCATTTTGTTAAACTTCCAAAACACGGCCTCATGCCTGAACTATTTATAGCCTTTCAAGGTAAAAATTTTTAACTTTTTAATTTCATGATTGTAGTCTTGAACCGGGATAAATTACAAAATTAATTACCATATTAATGTGATAAGGCTTACAAATAGTAGGCCTTAAATGTTTGTTAAGCTCTAAAATATATTGTTGGTCTTAGCCTGGTTATAGTTTTAAATATTAACACATTATTTACCTAAAACTATGATACCAGGTGTGATAAAAAAAATATATGGTGAATGTTTAAATTAAAAAAAATTTTATTACAGTAAAAGACACATTTCCATTAATCGCACTAAAAATACTCCACCTCACCGCAAACACATTTATCCCATCGATCTTGCCATTTTCTGAAGCAGTTCTGGAAGTCCTCTTTTGTGTCTTTAGTTGCGCTGTAATGGCTGCCTCAATGTCCTGAATGGATTCAAGATGTTTATCTTTCATGGTCATTGTGACTTTGGGGAAAAGCCAGAAGTGCTAGATCTGGTGAATAAGGTGAATGAGAACCCACCATACTCATAAGGGTTTATTAGAGCATTTAAGAAACCAGGTATGTAGAAAATGGCCTGAGCAATGGGCAAAAGGTTTCATCCTACATCATGGCAATGCTCTGTGTCACACATCGCTTCTGGTACGGCAATTTCTGTGAAATAAGAACATTACAAAAAAACAAAACAAAACGTTACGATGTATCCTCATCTACTTTATACTCAGATCTGGCACCATGTGACTTCTGGCTCTCCTCCAAAGTCAAAATGACCATGAAAGGTAAACGTTTTGAATTGATTCAGTATACCCAGGCAGCCATGAAGCACAACTAAAGACACTCACAAAAGAAGACTTCCAGAACCACTTCAGAAAGTGGCAAGAACAATGGGAGAAGTGTGTTCAAAGCAAGGGGGACTATTTTTAGGGGGATTAATGGCAATGCTTCTTTTACTGTAATTTTTTTTTATTTAAACATACACTGTATTTTTAATCACATCTCATATACTGTTATTTTTTAGAAGTCAATATAATTTTAAAAATATAGCCTTTAACTTTGCAGCTAATATTTAACATAACATTTTATAGAATTTTAAATTGTATTTTTTGAGAACTTCATAAAAGGACCCAAACCAAATTTATTTCTACTCATTTTAAAGCCTTGTAGTTACTTCCATTAGCCCCCAGATGGAGTAAAATAATAATGTATAAATTATCCAATTTGTGCACCTTACTTTATTACTGGGATTAGGTAGATTAAACATGTATGCCCATTCATACTGAATTCAGCATTTGGAGCTTTATTGGAATGTTTGGAACTTTTAGAATCCTTTTGTGAAAATACATTTTTTTCTCTCCAGTTAATCCTTTTGCACCAGGGTGGAAAGGTGCATGCAATGATTCTGTTGACTGTGAAGATATCACTAATCATAATATCCTCCAGGTGAGAATTTCATTGTAAGGAAAAAAATTTGAATGATCAATAAAGCTATTTAAAATATTTTGTAACTACTTCATTTTATTAAAACGTTTCAAAAATCTATGTTGTGAATACTTATCATTAATAAAGACATTTTAAGCAAGTAGATTTGAATTTTTTTAAAAACATATATAAAGTATTACTGACTTTGGATTTTAGTTATTTAAACTGAGATTGTGAGAGTCTTGGCTATGTCATGATGCTTTGTTTTGAAATAATACATCTGGAATATTATATAGCTCCCCAGGCTAAAATTCTGTATTTTTCTATGACAGAAGGATGGATCCCTGATCTTTGTTCCCCAAATGTTAACTAAGCAGCAGCTTCGAGAACAACCTCACAGTCATATCATTCTAGGATAAATCAGTGGTTCTTCCAAAACTATCTATGTTGATCATAATAGTTGATGTCTCCTCTACCATCCTCAGAAACTAAGGACATGTCTAAAAAAATCCCTTCATTCTCCTGATCTAGTTCCTGAGCCCATACTCTTTATATTGCTTATGGCTTATGGGAAGCACTCAGTTAATATTAGTCATTATTAAACTGTGCTTAAAAAATAACATTTACATAATTAGTTTGTAACACTGATTAGAAATAATGAACTTCCAGTTATCTACAAATGGAATAGACATACTGCAAATAACTAAAGCAAGTGTTTTTTAACCTCAATTTAATTTTTCTTAACCATTGTACATATGAATTGACAATAATTGATAAGGTCATGGCTAGACTAATTTTAGTATTAACACACAACTTTTCAGGAATTCATGGATGGCATGCTTTTGCTATGCTTCATCGCTTGTGATACAGGAGGAGAAATTGGTTCACAGTTCATTCATTGTACTTTTCTCTGGTATTTTAAAATCTCAGGCAAGAGATCGGATAGAAGAATTTTTCCGGAGCCAAGCATATATTTTCTACCATGACTTAAATAAAACTCTACCAGCTATGCATTTTGTGGACCACAGTTTTCAAGTAATACGTATGGATAGCTGTCGTCCAGGCTTTGGGAAAAATGAAGGTCTACACAGTAATTGTGCTACCTGTTGCGGTAATTATAAAATATAAATATCTAAATAGTTAGGTTACATAGCAGAAGACTAGATGAGTAATTCACTTAGGATAACTGAATTGAATCTTCATAGTGATCCTCTTATAAAAAATTATATTTAGGTAAAAATTCAAAACCCAAATTTCTAAATATAATTATCTTCATGTATATTAATTCTTCCTATTGTATTCTTTTATATTACAAAACATTTCTATAATGTTCTGATTTAAGCTACTAGGCTGTAAAGGAAAACAGAATGGTCCTACCTAGAAAACAAAGAATTGGAAATAGAAACTAGAAAACTAGAAATAGGAACTTATAAATGGGGCACTGCAGAAGGTACTGTAAAATGCTGATACTAATGGAAAAGAAGTATTTTAATTTTTTCTTGTCTTTAAGATCATAAAATTACAACATTTGAAACTTACAAATAACTTACACTTAATTGGCTGAACGTTACTTAATATAACATAGGTATAGAAATGGTAAGATATTCAAGACAGATTTATATAATTGGTATAAAATACCTCTAACTGAAATTATAATAATCTACTTCATGTGTTCTCCTCTGCAGTGGTTTGTAGTCCTGGGACTTTTAGTCCTGATGTTGATGTTATTTGTCAGACCTGCGTTTCCATCCATATCTATGGAGCTAAATCTTGCCCATAAACTTGAAACAAAAATCGCAGCATGAAGACTAGAGGTGAAAACATTGCTACTTGCTTGTAGAAGTGGAGGATGTAAGATTTGTTCACATCTCAGAACATCATAGATAATTCCATTAAATAAGGTCAGTAAGACCAAAACATTGGAAAACATACATTTTGGAAACTTTAAAAAAATAATTGAGCGGTTCCCTGGTGGTGTATTGGCTAGGCATCGGCGCTCTCAACGCCACGGCCTGGGTTCGATTCCCAGCCAGGGAACTACCCCTCCAAAAAAACAGTAATTGACATGGCATTTCTAAGAAGGCTTTTAATGTAATATCTCCAGTGTACAAAGGAAAGTGTAAGTATTAATGAATGATTTTTAATGAACTATGTTTTGTTATTTACAAACAATCTGTTGCTCTGTACCTAAGACTATATTAAGGTCAAGAAGAATAGCAAAGTGTAACATAATAAAAACTTTGTACTTTCCATATATTAATTTGTTTGAAATCACTCTTACATGATATAAAGGCATATATATTACCTTTGTAATTAGAACCCAAAAAAGTTCTTTCTTTTGGTTCTTTTGCTTTTAGTTTATTTTAAAATAATTAGTAGACTTTATTTTTAGTACAGTTTTAGATTTATGGAATAATTGAGCAGACAATACAGAGTTCCATATGCCCACTTAGCCCACACCTTCACCCCGCCCCCAATTTCCCCTACTATTACTATCTTGCGTTAGTGTGATACATTTGTTATGATAAAGGAACCAATGTTGATACATTATTATTAACTAAAGTTCATAGTTTACCTTAAGGTTAATTCTTTGTGTTATACAGTTTTTTGGGTTTCAACAAATGCATAATGATATATCCACCAGTACAGTTTCATACAGAATAGTTTCACCACCCTAAAAATCCCCTATGCTTCATCTATTTCTCTCTTCCCCTTGCCCTAGAGTCCTTGACAACCACTAATCTTTTTACTCTATAATTTTGCCTTCTCCAAAATATCATATGCTTGGAACAATATATATTTAAGGTTCTTCCATGTCTTTTTGTGACTCAGTAATTTTTTATTGCTGAATAATGTTCTAATGTATGGATGTATGAAGGACATCTTGGTTGCTTCCAGTTTTTGGTGATTATGAATAAAGCTGCTGTAAACATTTGCATGAAGAAGGTTTTTGTGTGGATGTAAGTTCTCAGGATCAATCACTTCATCCAATAGATTAAACCCCTCCCTTATTTTTGCCTATTGGTTCAGTGGCATATGGAACCTAAAATGTCCAGGTGGTAGTCTCATCTTTCAGTTCCAGGAAGAACCATGGGTCTGTCTGTCCCCAGGTGGAAGCATCTGCCATACCATTAGTTCTCCAAACCAGTAGAGCTCAAAGTTACCAGGATAGGAAGCCAAAATTTCTGCAAGTGAATTATTAGGAGTAATAGCGGAGGATCCACTTCCACTTCTACCTTTCATTCTTGGACTATTCAGGCTATATGAGGGAGACAGCACTATATATTGGTCTCTGATTAAAAGCATTTACTGCATCTTCTAAAACAGAACAGGGTGTCATCTACCATCTGAATCTGTAGCTGAGATTTTAGTAAGCCATTTCAGCTTTCATTTATGCCAGTTGCTTCTAGATGGTGAGGTATATGGTTAAGACCATTTATTTCCATGGTTATGAGCTCATGACTTCACTTTTTTTGCTGTGAAGTGAGTTCCTTGATCAGACATAATGCTATGTGGAATGCCATGATGGTGGATAAGGCACTCTGTGAGTCCACTGGTGACAATGCTGGCAGAAGCATTACAAGCATGGAAGGCAAATCCACATCTAGAATTTGTGTCTTCTCAATAAATATAAATCTGTTCCTTGGACAGTTTTATTCTGTCCAATGATTAATGATTATAATGTTATCCTGAGATAGACTAATGCATTATTCTTTTTGATTCATAATACCATGTCATTTTGAAACAATTTTATAAAAGTGAGAAATAGAATATGAATCTTTTAATGATAGAATTCTAAAGGGGAACTTTGTCCCCTTAAGAATTAAATGTCTCCTTCTAGAAGGTAGAACCAGAAACATCCTAGAGAGATAGATGCCTAGGGAGCTTAAGGGGAAGGCTGCGTGTATTCCCAAATACTAGCTGACACATATATGTGCCATGCACTATTCTAAATGTTTTTCATGTACTTATTCAATAGTCTTCATGTTCATCATTGTAGGTACTTTTATAGAGTGCAAACAGAGGTACATAATTGTGAAGTAATTTTTCCAAAGTCACACAGCAAGTAAATGGTAGAGTTGGCATTGGAAGTCTCCAAAATCTAGGCTCTTAATTACTAAGTATTCTGTCTTTAGTAGTTAAGTTTTACCTTAACAGGTAGTAACTATACCTCACATTTTATGTGAGCTCTTCAAACAAAGCACTTTAATGAGAAAGTACCCATTGGGCAAATAAGGTGCAACTAACACAATTTTTAACCATCCTGAGCAAAGGAAAACTAACAGTGCAGGTCAGAGGGTGAACTGTGTAACTAGTGATGGTACTGTGTACCACAAGATTGCCACCTGCTGCTTTCTGATGACGTCATCTCTGACTTGACTTTTCTTCCCCTCTCCTTAGAAAATCCCACAGAATGTAGGCACTGCTCTTGAATTTCTTTTTTCCTAAGCCAAAAAGTTATTTTCTCCTTTCATATTTTGCCTTTCATCCTCCAGGCCCCTTTTACCCTTTAGGTTGCTGCCATACTTGCATCTTAACTGTGTGTTTACCCTTGGCAAGCTTTCCTTACCCCACAGCTCATACAACTGGTAATATTTCTCAGGGCCCTTCTTGTCTTCCTCCTTCTGTTTGCACAAGCATCTTCAGTCCTTCAGAAGAAAGAGTGTAGATAAACTAACAGATTAGTATGACTACCTTTAGCTCTATGAGTGGAAATAGTTTTATAGTCAAAAACAAAACCTGATCTCAAGAAATATCAATTTTTAAGTTACAAAAATATAGAAAAACATATTGCCAGATTTGTGCATGTGTCAGTGGCCTAGAGTAGAAATTATTTTTTATCATAGCAGGCTTATTGTTTCAGCATTCCTCAGAACTGAAAATTATGTAGCTGAAGAAAGAACTTTTATATTTCTCACTGAGTCAGAGATTGTAGCTGTCAAAAAGTAATATAACTTCAGGCAGCTATGGCATAGTAATGAATTATGTAGGTCTGACAGACCCTGAGGTTTCAGAAACATGATCGGTGCCAAAGTATAGTTCCAGAGTGGCAGTGGTAATTATGAAGACTGCTAGATATGGGAGGTGGAGTTTAGATAAAAAGATTACTACTATACCATGACCCTGGGATCATTCCAGGGTAATACATTATTATCTGGTATCAGAATCTGGAAGCAAATAGAGAACAATAAAATTATTTGGAAAATAAAGAAGACAAGGAAACAGGAAGCAAAAAAGAAAAAAAGTGGTTTTAACTACCAACCATTGAATAGAAAAGGTTGCTACAGCTCAGAGGGTAGAAGGGTAGAAGCAGCACACCTAAGTCCAAATACTCTTGAAGTCCTCCTTTTTTTTTTTTTCTTTTTTTTGTAGATGTAGGTTTCACAGCTTTGACTAAAAAGCTCTTAATTTAGGCTCTTGGATCCTACCTCACTTTTGTGGAAATTTTCTGAAATGTGGCTCACACAGAAGGAAATCAATTTTAAAATGCAGAGAAAAGACTAAATTAAGGGTGAAAATGTTTGTGTGTGACTCCCTCTTCTTTTCTTATGGCTCAGCTCTGTTTGAGTCTAATATTCAAGGGTTTTTAAAAGCATCTCCCAAGATAATATTTCTCCTGAATGACAGAAAACAAGTGAGGAAGACATCCACAGTCTACAGTGGAAAGACCCTCACTTTCTGAATCTATTGCTGGCTCCATCATTTTCTACTGTCTCTCTGGCAAAGACCGTTTTCCCATCCCTACTGTGGGAAAAATTAATACCAGTTTCAACTTCTCTTAAAATGTCACTTTATGTAATATAATACGTAAAAGAATTTCATAAATCCAACAATTTTAAGACTCTGCATTAGCCCTGTGATAAGAAAGTGACTCTACACAGCTAGGAATCCACAGCTTTCACCATAATTTGTATACATGCAATCAATAAGCTTTTATTTACTATTTATTTACTATGCTCAGTGCCTGCTCATACCATCCCTCTTCCAAAGACAGTACTTCATAATAAATATTTTCTTTCTTTTCTTGGAGTTTTACCACCAAAGTGTATATCCCTACACAACATAGTTTCCCCATTTTTTAACATTATATGGAGAGAATCATATTGAATATATTCCTTTATGCCTTGTTTCTAAAGACTAACTTGATGTAGCATTAGTTCATTTATATTCATTGTTGTATAGTATTCCATTATATGACTATACCAGAGTTTGTTTATTCATTCTATTGTTGGGGAACATTCAAGTTGTTTCCAGTTTTTTTGTTAAAACACCCTACTAACAAAAAGTCTTAATTAAAAGTATATCCCATGTGATGCACGTGTGCACAAGTTTCTCTAGAATTTATACCTAGCAGTCAAATTTCTGGGTCACGGAGTAGGTAAATCTTCCATTCGTAATACCAAACTGTTATTCCAAGTGGTTGTACTAATTTATCTTCCCAAGAGTAGTATATGAAAGGCCTCATTGTTTCAGGTACTTACCAACATTTGATACTGTCACTTTTAAATTTTTGCCAATATGGTGAGTGAGTATTGGTGGTTTTATTTTCCTGGTTACTTATGAGGTTAATCATCATTTCATATGTTTGTTAGCCTTTAGGATTTTCCTTTCCAAAATATTCTGTAGAAGACTTTTATCTATTTTTTTTTTTTTTTGGTAGTTCCTGGCTGGGAATCGAACCCAGGTCGCGGCGTTGAGAACGCCAAAGTCTAGCCACTACACCACCAGGGAACTCCCATATTTTTCTATTGGATTATCTTTTTCTTTTAAATTGACTTGTCAAGCTCCCCCTACTATTGCTTTGTAATTTTTTTAAAATTTTCTTTCTCCTTTGTAATTTAGATATGCTTTAAATATCTTCTCCCATGCTGTGGTTTGTCTTTTCACTTCTTTATGATATCCTTTGATGAACAAAAGTTTTTGTTAATATAGTTCATAATTTTGCCTTTCACATTTAGATCTAAAATCCATCTGGACTTTTTACATACACTGTATGGTAGGGATCACATTTCATTTTTTATCCATGTGGTTACCCAATTGTCCTGGACTATTTATCAAAATGTCTAGCCTTGCCCCACTAATCTGCAATGATACTTCTCTCATATAACGGGTGTCCATTTATACATGAGAATCTGTTGGAGAATGTGTTGGAGCTATTTGTTGTTTCTGCTTATTCTTGCTCATGACATCACTTCCTTGTAGGCTTTGTTATTTTTTTTATTGGAAACCACTCATGTAGGAAATGAGATGTACCAAAGAATAGCCAGCTGCTTGTTTAAAAGCAACCATTCTATACCCTCTCCCATCAATACTTGTATTACAATGCTATGTATTTGGTAATGATCCTTTACTATTGGGAAGGAAGTTTTAAAGTACTGTGATTAAAATGGGTTTCTTCCTTTGATTTTCATATTTTAAATGAAGCCACAATCATTTATACAAAAGAAAAGCTTCTGTCCCTGGGCACATCTTTTGAGGACAGAGATCAAAGTAAACTGCATAAGGTTTTTCCATAGTTTTTGAATGTATTTGATATGTAGACCAATATCTATACAAATTTAATCTTTTATTTTCATAGTAACTTGTGATCATTGGGAAAGTATTTGAAACTTTCGCAGGAGGTGTGTATAATGGCGTGAAAAATTTCTTCAGAGAAATCTGTTCCTTTCATTTTTATCAAATTGCAAATTTTCAGAATGAGTGTGAAAAGCACTAAAATTATAACTTTGTGTGAAAAAATTTAAATAATTCACTAAATTTGCCCTTTTTATACAAAATAAAATGTTAAAATTAAAAGAAAAAAGGCATCATTCTGGAAACTGGGGGAGGAGGGAGAGCTGAGGAAGCTCTGGGGAGGGGAGCATCCAGAGGTTCGCAGGAGGAACGGTTAAGCGCTAACGTGCAGTTAGGAAGACACAGAAGCAGGCTTCTCACTCAGCTGCAGCAGGATGGAGGCAGACACATAGAGGGCACAGACAATCTGTGCCTCCGGATCACAGGCCACGTCATGGAGATGTTCATCCCAGTTCTGCTCCAGGAGAGACTCCACCTAGAAGAAAACGCAGCAGCCTGTAAAAGCTAGAATAAGGAAGAAACGGCTAATACTGGCCACACTCCTTAATCCTGAGCTCATGGCAGACACAGTAACCCATCATGGCACTCTTTCCTGTGGAGCCTGGAGAGCCGGATTCTTTCTCAACATAGAGAGTACTGCTAATCAATCAGTGTTGGCATTTAAGATGGTGCCAACTGCCATCCTGGGACTCGCAGTTTTCTACCCACTTTCTTTGCCCATTGGCAAGCAACAGAGCCTAAAAAGCTCATCTCAAATTGTCCTGTATGTCAGGGGAATTGCCACAAAGCAGCTGGATGGATGTGAGCTGACAGAACTGTGAAGTAGAAAGGGACTGTACCCTAGGACTTCTGGGTCCCTTAAGACCATGAGCATTCACTTCTACTGGAACCTTGGCCCTCAGCCCAGGCTGTCTTACCTGCTTCTTCAACAGGAGCAAGGTCCCCTTCTCTAGGGCCTCAGCCACAAGCTGCTTCTCCTCAGACAGCTCTGGGAGTTTAAAAAAAAAGTGGGGGGCATTTAGCAAAGAGGAGAGGCACATAGTGGGACAGGGCTTCAGTGTCTGATTAGACCCAAGACAAGCATCAGAGGTGATTCCAGAGAGCCTAGATGGGAGTTCACCCAAATGGGCACCTGCTGTGGCTCCTGCTGCCTCTTAGCCTGCAGGTGGTCAGGAACCATACCAAGAGGGAAGAGGAGGCAGTCCCTCAATCCCTGGCCTGGGGAAGATGGCTAGTTTCTGAAATGTGATGGTTTATCCCTCACAAAATGTAAGGCAATGTGTACCTCCTTCCTCCCAAGACTTGGTCCTCACAGACCCCTCTGCTCAACATTTCCTCCACACCAGCATACATCCAGGCACCTCCTCACCCATCAAGGCATCCAGAAGATCCAGAATGGCTTGTCCGCGTTCCTCTACCAAGATACCAACTGCATTAAAAAGGCCACATAAGAGAGGACCTGCTGGGTCTTCCATCTGTAGCTCCTTGGAGATCAGGACCTCAGACACCTAGGGCCAGGAGATGGGGGAGATGAGCACTAGTCCCACTGTAGCAGATTGCATCAACTGCCCTCCCCACTGGCTCCTCCCTCTTTCTGCCCCAATTCCTTCATGGGTCTCTCACGCTTTGCTCTAGATCCTGCAGCTCCTGGTCATTGGTGAGGCACTTAGTGAGGCAGCTCAGCACATCTTTCCGCTCCTTCTCAGTCAGATCCTCGAGGCCACTCACCATGTCCTGCACCTTTTCCTTCAAGTTTCTGAAATCCTCCAAACTCAAGGACTTCCCTGTAGAGGCAGCAATTAGGAATCCAACCTATCCAGTCCAACAAGCTCCATTACCAAGACCCCTCTAGACCCCGTTTGTCTGTTTTACTTCTGGAGACCACCTCTGTATCTTCTTGTCTTCTAATCTTTTCCTGTTAAAATGAAGCATCCTTCTTCCCAGATACCCACCATCTTTGCTTCCCATTGACCCCACTTCCATCTCCCTAGCTCACCACCAGTCTAGTATCAACCCCAAATTCTTCTCCACCTCCAGGAAATCAAAACTTATTTAGTCCAAATGCAGTCTTTAGATCACACTCAGAGTAGTGAGGATTTAGAGGAAGTTATAGCAGGGGTTGTCAGCCTTGAGTGTGCAGAGAATCACCTGGGAGTGATGAGAAATCCTGATGCCCAGGGCATTCCTCACCAGATCAATTAGAATTTCTGGAGGTGGGACTCAGCATTACTAGTTTTAAAGTTCTCCTGGCTGATAGCTATATATAACCAATGAGAACCACTATGTTGAGAAGAGACAGATGCAAACTCCAGACTAAAGTTGAAACTTGCTTTGGGCACTGTCTTGCCCTTCTCCCTCCCACCATTACCACCACCACCCCACACACATACCCAGCTACCCGACTGAGCTGCAGTCCCCAAGGCCAGGGGGCTCAAAGGTGTAGCCACTCCAAACACAGCTGGTTCCCATCCTTACCTATGTGAGATGAACCACCATCTGTCTCTGCAAAGAGAGGAAGAATAATCTCAGAGAATCTTTAGGTCACCTCCACCCCCTGTGGACACTCTCTTCCCAATGATGAAAGTTTTCATTACTGTACTCTATGCCTTCACCGCCCATGTCAGGGAGCCTGCATCCTCATTATTGTGTGTAAATGACAAAGCACTATATTTGCAGACGCATTCCCACATCCTCAGAGACAGGCAGACATAGGATTATGCCTGGATGATTGAGAAGGAATCAGAAGCCCAATGAGGGTGCAATATGCACTCAGTCACTCAGCAGGGACTGGAATTGATCTCCTGATTCCTCTGTTATGGCACTTAAGAATGACAAGAGATTCACTCTTTTGAGCTAGCAAGACATTGCCAGGACTGAACCTGCAACTTCTATCACTTCCAGGAGTTGCTTGAATTTTCAACCACAGCTAGACCTCCCTCTGCCCCTTCCCAAGCAAGGTCTCTTAGACAGTACAATTCTTTTGAGACCCAGTAAAAGACTCTGAATTCCAGAGGAAGCCACATTCAGCATCAACTGAGTGGGACAGCCAGGACTAGACCCTAAGACCGTCTGACTCCCAGTCCAGGGTTCCCCAGTGCTATCATATGACAACTGGTCAGGTAATTCAAATGTGTTTCCTAGGTCCATCAGTCTTCAGGAAGGGCTATGACCCCAGGACCCAGCACTTTGACCCAGCCACACAAAGCAAGTCAAAATTGTCAGAGCTTGGAAACTCTAGCCAACAGGCAATCCAGCATGCTTCTCCAGTAGGCAGATTTCACTCCTGCCCTCACCAGTTTCCACCCCTGGCGTATCCTACTACCTCCTTAGCCTTAATAACTCTGTGATTCCAGGCCATTTGTTATTTGTTACCCTCTTTTTAAAAATAGTACCCTTGCCCATTCTGAATGACCAACAGGGGGCCCAGAAGCTCACTCACCTTCTGGGAAGGATTTTGTTTTGCCAGAGGAACAAATATCTACACCAATGCAAACAAAACAAACAAACAAACAAACAAAGACAAGAGAGACCAGTTGTCAGGAAAGACCAGTTTTCTCTGTATAAATTCCTCTTTCTAGTCTCTCCCCAATCCTCACAATTCTTCCCTCCAAAGTAAACAAACACGGGAAGAGAGAGGAATTAAGGCCTCTAGGGAAGGATTACTGTCATGATGGAGCAGATCCTGGGGCAGTGGTATCTGAGCCAAGGAGCCTCAGTCCTTCTTTCCAGTCCTGAACCCTCCCTCTTCCTTGGAACCTCCCCCTGCCCCCCAGACTTCAAGCTCACCGGGGCCCCGCAGGCTGAAGTGACCGCCACCCCACTCATATTTTTCAAGCGCCCCACACACCCCACCTCCACCAAGGCTTGCTTACTTATCCTCTCCATGTTGGGGAAGACCAGCTGCTTTATTCTATAGCCCAGAACCTTCTTGGGGGGGATGGTCACTGCCCTTTGGTGCTAGGAAAAAGGAGCCCACGTTGATTGATCCCTAGGTGCTTTACATAGTTACGGCGCCTAATCTCCCACAGTCCCGAGCGGTAGACATTTTATCCCCATTTTACAGTTGAGAGAATTGAGGCTCAGAGAGGGTCAGTAGGTGAGGCTGTTTCACAGCTAAAAACAGTAGCAGAGCTGAAATTTCAACCCACATCTGACCTCAAAACTCAAGTTCTTTGTACTGCACATTCAACAAATATTTACTGGGACCTGTTTTGCTCCAGGCACTGTGGCTCCTGCCTTCCTGCCTCCTAAAAGTGTGTGTGTGTGTGTGTGTGTGTGTGTGTGTGATCATGGACTGTGGGATGCACTATGAAGCACACAGATAAAACAAGACATCACCTTAGAGTACTAGAGGAGGAACTTAGCAACGCCACACACACATTCTTGGGCAAGAGAAGTGAGCTCCTTGACCAAGGAGCCAGCAAGACTGCGCAGGGAAGCCTAGAGGAAGAGCTGAAGAGTATGGAGTCTGAGCTGGCACTCCCCTGACCCGCTGTGGGTAGGTCCAGGCTGGTCCTCCTGCAGTCCCTGCCTCCCAGGACCCTAACCTTGCGTTCATAATTGAGACCGCAAAGATCCAGCTGGCTCAAAAATGTGTATTTCCGTTCACTTTTCAAGGTTGCTGTCTCTGCTAGTTCCACAGTTTCTGTCACCAGATACAGGTCCTCTCTCATTGTCCACAAGGCGGGTAGCTTTTTCTTCAGCTTCCTGGAGGGAGTGAGGGTGGGGATGAGAGTTCAGGAT
Source organism: Lyroderma lyra (assembly GCA_004026885.1). Classification (NCBI taxonomy): domain Eukaryota; kingdom Metazoa; phylum Chordata; class Mammalia; order Chiroptera; family Megadermatidae; genus Lyroderma; species Lyroderma lyra. Next base: position 43,303 of record PVJL010006039.1, on the reverse strand, counting down.
GCAGGGTCCCCACCTCCCAGTGACATTTCTCTCTCTCCATCAACTAGTTCCTATTTGAGATCAAGTGCTCCGGAGGCTGGAAAACCAAGGCACATGGCACCCCTGTCTCAGTGCACTTTACCCACTGTGGAGGCAAGAGGGTGCAAAGTGGAGAGGGAGCTCACTGGCACTTATGGAACACTGCAGCGTGCCAGCACTGTGACAGCCTTCACATGCCCTTTCATTTCACCCTCACCACAACCTTACGATGCAAGCAGAAGGAAACTGAGGCCTAGAGACAGGTTGTGAATGGCCCGAGGTCACACGGTAAGCGTACAGCTGGGGTTGAAACCCCAGTCTGTGTGAGTCCAAAGCATGTGCCCTTCCCATGGTGCTGAGACAGGCATCTGCCCAGTCTACGATACCCTCTTCTCTGAGGAGGGGCTCAAGCTCTTCGCACTGGTCCCTGGGGCCTGGCTGCATTGTCCACTCTTGGGTTCCAGGAGGCATCTCTGAGCCCATAAGGAAGTTCATTTTGTGACCAAAAACAGCCTGATGGAGCTTCTGGTATTTGCAACCCAAAAAAACCCCTCAAGGAAGACCTACAAGCTTGCTTCTGCTGACCTTCCTCTACCCATCCAGTACCCTCCCCCCAACTCCATACACACATGCCACATAGCCTCATCCCAGAAACAACAGGCATTCTAGAAAAAACTGAGCTCCCTCTGAAAAACTCCAAAGGCCCCTTCACAGCAATACCATGGCGGGGAGGGGGTAGTTCACTGTAAGCCTTTCCACTTTTAATTAAAAAGGAAAAACTTCATTCAGAGGGGGCTAGCCCAAGAGAACCAGCTACAGAAGAAAACACCAACAACAAAATGATTGCCAAAGGGGAAGGCTGGTGATGTCCCTTTCAGTCTCTTGGAAGCACCTCAGCAATCAGAACCTCTGTGGCACTAGATTGGGGCCACCCGGGTTGGATGGGGTGGTGGCACTTTCACTGCAGGAAATGTTCTACAGGGGTGCTTTGATTTCACTGTGCCTCACTTCAGGTGTCTTTCTGAGTACCCACTGTGTGCTGCCAATAAACACAGAGAGGTCAGTAGAGTCGGTCCCTGGTCATGAGCTGCTCCTAGCCCAGTGAGGGAGAGGGACACGGAAACCCCTGGCTCGCCACAAGGCAGAGTAAACCAAGTACAAAATACAGACTAGAGCAAGTCAGTATAGGAGAACTGAGGAGAGTGGTCCAAGCCAGAGAAACCAGTCTCCCTGGAGGAGAGCAGGGATGTGAATGAACTGAGGGCGTCAGAAGGTTTCCTAAAGGCTGATCCTGGAAGAGTGAGGCTTATGGAAGGTGAATAAAGCAGTGGGGTGAGGGAGCGCTGGGAGTAGGGCGTGAGAGGCTGACCCAGCCAGGGTACCCCCAACCTCAGATGCCCTGGACACCCGAAATGGACTACTCCTCCCTGCTGCTGCCCATCTCCAGCTTCACCTGTTCTCAAGGGAATTCAGATAGTGCTGGGGGATCCAGGCCTGTAATATCTTGATTGCTTGCTCCCGGGACTCATGGAAGAGCCCTTTGATTGTGATTTCTGTAGGCAATTTCACTGTCAACATCCCCTTTGAGTCTACCATGTCCACAACTTGGACCTCAGCCTTTTGACCTGGAAAAAGAAGGGAAAAGGTCACACGAGTCTCTGGATTTCTAGAGAAAAGTGCATTTTGGAACTGGTTGAGATATGACAGAACTGGAAGTAGCACCTGAAATCAGTCCTGTATGCGTGACCAGCATGGAGAAGGGGCAGAACTTGAGAGCGGAGACACCTGACGAACACTACCTCAGCCAGGGGACCAAGATCAACACCAACAGTGAAAGTCATGTTGATAGCAGGAACCCTTGATATGATGTAATGAGAATGGCACTTCACCTCTATGGTCCTCCTCCCCCAAACCCATTATTACCTCAATCCAACCATGAGAAAAAGACATCAGACAAGTTCTAATAGAGAGGCGTCCCACGACATGCCTGACCAGTACTCCTGACAGCTGTCCAGGTCATAAAAAACAAGGAAAGTCTGAGAAATTGTCAAGAGGAGCCAGAGGAGATATGATGACTAAAGGTAATGTGGTGTCCTGGATGGAATCCTGGAGCAGGAAAGGGACATTAAATAAAAGTTAAGATAATCTCAATGAAGCATGGACATCAGATATTCAAAAAAAAGAAAAAGAAAGAAAAGACAAAACGCCCTATGCACACTTTAACATCATCAGCACCATGTAGTTAAAAAATAAATAACCCATTTGAAAAGGGAGCAATTGACTTCATTCTCATGAATTTTTTTTAAGTTTGGTTTCACCTCTGCCTCTGAAATTTTTATGCAGGCGTAGGCTTTCCCTCAAGGGATGGTCACTGACCTAGACAAATGTTTCCTTCTGCACGCTTGGCCTCTGCCTCGGAGGAGCATTATGATCATGGCAAAATATCCTAGTCCAGATTTAGTCTGGGGGTTTGTTTGTTTGTTTTCTGTTTTCAGTGAACTGGTCATTTGGCAAACTGATTTTTCTTTTTTTTTTTTTTTTAATAACTAGCTTTTAGTAAATCAGCTCTTGGCAGTTTGCTTTTCAGAGGATAGACTCAGAGTCTTTGAAATATGCTAATCTGAAAATTTCCTAAATCCCCTTGCTTGCTTAATTAGAGTCTGCTGTGGAAACACCTGCCACCTCCTGGTAATCTGGGCACTATTCTTGGTCACTTAACAGCAATGCCTGACACATGGCAGGTGCTCTAAAACTGTACTGTTAGAATTCTTACCCATCTCTTAGTAAGACCCCAAAGGGCAACAGCCGGGATGTCTGAGCTGTAAAAACTCCTCTCCATGAGGCAGGAGACATTGAAATAAGATCTCCAAGTGAGGGTTCAACCACACTTACCCTGGGGCTTCTAAAGAAACCCCAGGAATAGCTGAGCATGGAGGCAGGCGGATGGAAGAGACGCCTCTGTGAATCCCTACAGGCCCTCAGGGAGTTCTGCTCAGCAGCCACTTCCCATTCAGTCATGATTTCCAAGGGACATAAAAATAATAACTGCCAACAGCAGAATGAGTGGGGTGAACTTTTATAATGAACGTTCCTTTTGTGCAGGCGCTGGGATAAATGATTTACATAATGTATCTCGTGATTCTTGCAACAGTCTGCTTGAGTTGACAGATAAGGAAACAAACTTAGAGAGATGAAACAATTTGTCCAGTGGTCACCCGGCTGGCGTCAGAGCCAGGCTTAGAAACCAGATGCCCTCAGCTGTAAAGCCTGCATCCTTTCTTAACACTGAGCAAACTGCCTCCGTTTACTTATCCATTTAAATGATGAACATATAAACACATGAGAACACATCAGCTAATTTAAAAGCAAATTATTTACAAAGAGAAAAAAAAATAGGAAAGGAAGACCATTTAGGAATAGTTTCCAAGAAAAATAACTTTCCACTTCTCCTGTTTCCTTCTCCCTTGCAGCTTTTCTGTACATTTCTTAAACTGAGGTGTGTGAACATGTCTATACAATTTCCAGTTTCTTTGTTGACTGGTTGACTCGGTTGATGGAAATGAGAGTTGAGTATGAGATAGAGCAGGAGGGCTGGCTATCTCTCAGGTACCTCAAACTGACCTTGAAACCCAGAATCCAACTTATCAGACTGCCCTTCACTCTCCTCTCTCTCCAGTATGTCCTCCAGGGTGAGGTTTGTACTGTAGTACCGGCGCCCCAAGAAATTTCTCTTCTGCCTCACCAGATAGAAGCAATGAAGTCTGTCAGCTTCAATGACGCTTCTGACAGCAATCATATCACCTCCAGCATCCAACTCTTGGACCACAACTCTTGTGACTTCCTCAAATATGCTGGGCATTGTGCCTGGACCAACTGGGAAAAGGAAGCTGATTTCAGTTTGGGGGATACTAGTGCAGATTTTTCAATCTTCTACCTTTGGCAGCCTGGGGTCAAGGAAGATGACGGTTCTAGGACAACCAGGGTTTAGGACTATTCCATTTCTAGAAGGTGAGGCAGTCACTGCACACTAAGGAGGGATGACGACCACCAATGCCGGGTTCTCCTCTGTCCCAGATAAGGTGGAGCAGTGATTGCCCCAGAGAGAAAGTGAGACCTGTTTTCTGCATCTCCCCCAAGGGGGCAGACTTGTCCCCTTGCACAGAGGGACCTTGAGGTGTGAGAAGGCAGGCCCATCATCCCCCAGCCAGACCCTCACCAGTGCTGATGAACAGAGGTCCCAAGAAGGGATGAGGGCCACGGCTGCCAGACCTCACATTACCAACCCCAACTGATTCCTTCTTCCTTGGGCTCTCACTCCTGGGCCTCCCTTCCTTGCTGTACTCTGCAAGGCGGTTGGATGGTACCCCTACCAACCATTTCCCAACAGGATGGTGGTAAGTTAGCCTCAGAAAGAAACAAAAGAGAAAGGATGGAGTGCAAGAGTGGCTTGGGGCTGGGCACCCTGGACGACCCTCCATCCCCCAGTCCTCTCTCCTCAGTATCTGGTCACCCCAAAGCTCCCCTTATACTTTGCAGAATAAAATGAAAACCCAAACTCCACCTAGGCCATCTCCCCTCCTACCACTCCCCCCTTACCCTCTCATGGTATACAACCAGGCTCTGTACCTGTCTCCCCTGCCCTGCAGGACCCTCCATGGGCCCATTGACAGTGCAAGCGGACATAGCTGCTCCTTCCCCATTTCCACTGAACAGCAGCTCTCTGTCCCCAACACTGGACCCCTCAGGCTCTCCTACCCCCAAATCCTTCTTATTCTCTCTCCTTCCATCAATCATTTGGCAACTCCTTCCTTTTGAGATCTCTTTCCCTTTCTTCAGGTTCCTCTGCTTCTCTCCCAGGGCCAGGCGTTCCCTCACAAGCATCCTGGGCTCCACTTCCCCATCTGACCTCTGGCCACCTTCCCCTAAGTCCCTCCTGGCTGGCCCAGGCACCTAGTCACCCATGCTCCCTTCTCTGGGCCTGCCCCCATCATGGTGGACAACTCTTAACTCACTCCCTACCTAGGAATTCTTCTGGATGTCTGGAAAGGCAGTGCCCAGGGCCCACAGGCCTGTCTCAGGTGCCACCCATCTCCCTCTGTCCTCAGCTGCTCACCAGAAATGGAGGTTGTGAGAATCCCCTCTGTAAGATCTCTGCACAGTTCCTGGTCACCGCGTGTCTCAGGAAGCTATAATAAAGGGAATTGAAAGGAACTGGAAAGCTGGGCAGGGCACAGAGCCCCACCTCTCGGGCCTTCAGATAAGCTACATTATGGCTGGGCTAGAAGTCAGTAAGGCCAGAAGAAACCCTCCCCTTCTCCTGGGCCCAGGGAATATATGATATATATTCTAGGTGAGTAGGTGAGTCTGGGCCAGAGAATAGTACAGAATGGGGCACATTGAACTGTGCAAGCCAGTGAGTTTGGGATGGAGAAATAGACTGTGGGTGAGTACCCAGCAAGTGCCAGTAGGCAATGGCTAGGCTGTGCCAGGGATATGAGAGTAATCTAGCTGCAACCAGCTTCCCATATGCCATGCTATGGTGGGAAACACTGAAGACTCAGAGAGCAGCAGCAGCTAACACATGTAGGGACAGGCTGGGCCAGAAAGGACTCAGCCTGCTCCTCACCACTCACACCAGCTGTCCTCTTCACCTGCCTCCTTGTCCAGAAAGAGGCCTCTGGCTCCACCCTTCAGCCAGAGATAAGCACCCAGTGAGCCCCACCTGCCCTCTGGCCCCTGCCTCCCTCAAGTTCAAAAAGACATGGCAGGAGATGACAGTGGTGGTAGTAGCAACAGTAGTAATACTAATATGGCTACCATGTACTCTGTGTTTACTACATGCTAGGCATTGTGGTAATCCTCACAACAGCCTTACAAGGTATTGCCCTTACACAACCGAGGAAGAAACTGAAGCTCAGAGAAGTAACTTGACAAGGCCACCAAGCCAGGAAGTGGCAGAGCTGGGATCTGGACCCAGATTATTGTTGCTGTGTCCTAGCCCCTCACCTGACTGCCCCTTGCAGGTCCGTGGATGCTCCCAGGACACCCTCACCCCCAGGACTGAGCCCAAGTGACAGCCTGTTTCCTCCCAATGCGTCATGGGCCTCACTCAGGGGAGGGCAGGGAGTGGAGGCGGGAGGTGGACTTGGGCAAAGGTCCTGTACTCTTCACGACACCCTCTCCAAGAGCACTGATGCCAGACCAGGGCCAGAGAGAAGCTGAGGCTGCTGGGGGCAGCTCCTCCCTTCTACCCAGGACAAAGTCCTGGGAACAACAAATGTCACTGCACAGAACATGCTGAAAGGCCGGGAACCTCAGAGATAAAAGTTTCTTTGCTAAAGGGCTCCTCTCTCTGGCCACGTGAGCCTAAATAAATCCTGGGGGGTACCTCTTCCCCTCTACCACGCTTATGGCAAAGAGGGAGCATGAAGATTCTTCTGAAGACAGAAAGCCAGGAGACGCAGCCCTCCCGGGGAGCAGGCACTGGGGGAAGAGAAGTCGGAACCAGGGAAGGCATTTGAGAAAAGGATAGGTACCCCTCGGGATTCTGGCTTCACTTATGAAGCCGTTGCTGGGCTGACCCCCTCCCTGGCCACAGCACAAGCCATCTCTCCATCAGCCCAGCCTGGTTCAGCCAACTTGTGGAGCTCAGAGGTGGAGTTCTGTCAGAGGAACAGCCAGGTTCCTCCGCCCGCAACTGCTTTGTCCTCTCACAGCCCCTGGCTGTGCGGGGGGCAGCAGCGGGAAGACCAGCTGTCCCAGGGTCCCCGCCCCCACTACCCAGGTAGAGCGTCCAACTGATGCTCCCATATTGCCCACACCCCTGCCCCCTTCCCCCAGGGCCCTCCAGGAAGCAGAGGCCAGACTCAGGGGGAAACAGGAACACATTGTCCTTTATTTGCATTTCTCAGAATACTGTACAAAGGGAGTAAAAATCCTATTCACACTTTGCTTAGAAAGATTTTGAGGTGAAAGTTCCCTATGATACATGGGGTGGGGGTTGGAGGGACCAGGAGGCAGAAAACAGTGGCCTTCCCTCCTCCTTCAGGACCCTGGGAGGGGGCACAGGCACCCACACCTTTTCAAAGACCCTAGTCAGACTGAAGAGGGAAAAGGTGGCTCTCCTCCAGCCCACGCTCAGGTCTGACCTCACTTCTCCTCAGGGTGAGGAGACAGCACCTGCAGGCCACTCCTTGCATCTTGCACTGCCCTGCACAAACAGGGACCATGCACAACGGTGGCCCCCGACCCGCTGTGGGGTGGCCTCAATAGCCCAACGTGTGCATGCCACATGAGAGGCCCTTCCCCGGTGCCAGTCGGCACAAGAAAGCGGCTGGGAGGCAAAGGGCTGTAGAAGGGCGCCACCATTAACATTTCTGGCCCAGCTTCCCTACACTCCCCACGACACTGCAGAAGTCAGTGTCAAACTGGACCTGTGCTTGTGGTGACTCACGGACCTCTTCCACCATCTCCACCACCTCACAGCAACCCAGGAGCTTTGAGCCCACAGAAGCCCCCTTTCCTACCACCACTACCATGCCATGCGCTCGAAGCCTGCCCCTATCCTTGACCACTTTCCAGAGGAAGAAGCTGCATCTGGCCTCTGTCCCTACCCTCCATGCCTCCCTCACACCACCCTCTGCTGCTATATGAACCCCTTCTTCTAAGAATCAACTCACCATCCCCACCCCTTCTCCCACCCCAACCCCGTCTCCACCAGGGCAAGATGGCAGCAGCCCTGGCCCCCTCGCTTCGGGACCAGGTCATCCACACCCAGCCCCATCAACCCCTTTCCTACCCTCCTTACTCCCACCCACAACCCAGGTGGGTTGCAGGGGAGCTGCCAAAAGCATGAGACTTTGATTAGATGGTTCTCTACCCAGACAGATGAGGCACCATCATGTACCGGCTTCCACATGTACAAGCACACATGGAGGGTCATCCTGAAGACTTCAGAACTAAAGTGAAACTAGAAACTGTACCGCCCCCTCACTGGGGTTAAAGTGCTTTAGCGGTCTGAGGAGGAGCAAGCAGGGGTTTCCCTGACCTCTTGTCCCACCCTCACAGGTCTGTGTTCAGCCTGGGAGCCCAGCCCATTCCATGACCACCCCCACAGTCTTTATCCAAAAGGCAAAAGGAAAAGATCAAAAAAATCAGAAGGGTCAGAGCCTGGGAGGGGGGATCCCAACGCCACTACAAGCTACTTCAAGTTGGCTACTGGGGGAAGTAAGGGGAAACTAGGGCCCAGAGGCTCAACCCTCATCTCTGGCAGTATCCAGAGGCTCCTTCTGTCTTCAGCATCACAGCACAGGTGTCTACCCATCCCCTGCCATCTGGGCAGGGAAAGGGGCTGCACCCTCAGTACTTATTGATTCCAAAAATCCGGACTCCATGGAGCTGGGGCAGCTTGGGGATGAGCACGCTCATCAAGGACACAGTGTTGAGGACGAAATGGATCTGGTCGTACTTGGTATAGAAGCTGGTGAGGAAGTACCTGGTGGGGAAGGTGGGGGAAAGGTATAAGACTTTGTCTGGAAGACACCTTCCTCCCTCACTTCCTGGATGGGAAGAACCAAATTCCTGACAACTGAGGAGTTATGGAAAAGGCCCCCAGAACAGAAGTAGGGTGGCAAGATCTCCCTGGCTAAAGAGACCCCCTCCGAACCCAGTCCCCGTGCTTTACCCCAGGCCTGTAGGCCTATCTCACTGTCAGGAAGGAAGCCCCAACTGAGGAAAGACAGGGCCAGGGAGGTGCAAGGCCTAGGGATACTCCAACGTCCCTTCCTCTCCTCATTCCTATGCCAAGCGTCAAGCTGGGGAGGGGCTTAGGTCTGGTGTGGCCCCAGGGTCCCCCCAGCTTTGGCCTGCCTGCTAGGATCCTCCTCTACCCAAGGCACTCACAGTACAATGGGTGTGATGGTCAAGAACTTCCGAGACGCTGTGAACTGGACCCCGTAGTCCATCTGCTCCCAGTGGGTTAGCAACCTCGCCTTGCCCTGGTCCGGGGTCTCAAAGGGTGTCCCCTTCACCGTATGTAGGAAAATGTACATGCCCTGGAGGGAGAGGCCTTCATTAGAGGACACAAAAGGCAAAAGGCCCTCCAGTTCAGCTCATCCACCCTAGTCACAGAAATGGGCTCTGGGTGATCTAGAGCCTCCCTCTGTTGGGCAGGGGCATATGGGCTGGAGGTCAGGATGAAGCAGCTGGGAGCCTGGCAGGAGAATAAGGGAACCCACTGGGTGAGAGGGCAGTCCTGGCAAGAGGAGATGCACGGGGAGAAAAATAGCACAGAACTGCCCCTCCAGCCTCATGGTAGCCTCCTTGTGCCAGCTGGGAGGTGGCAAGCTGATGGGAAAGAACTAGGCCTCTGTCTGCTCACCAAAAGAGAACAAGGTAGCAAGCAGTTGGTGCGGGAGCAGAGAGGGGCAAGAGCCCAAGATGATCTGAGGTCCTAATTTGGGAAAGGGGCATTTCTGCACCAGGCTAGGCACCTGGGTCCTAAGGACTTTTGGGGACCCTTAGTTCAGCTCTCATGGCCTGATTCCAGGTCTACGAGCTACCCCATCCTGGAGATGTGGACAGATCTACACGTTTTATTCCTCTTAGTGGAGTACACAGGGCTGGACTCAGAACGGGGAGTGGGGCAGAGACGAGAGCTGGGTCTGGGCTCTGGTGACAGATGTTGCCAGCAAGACACCCTGATGTCTGGCCCATGTCTGGGTGGTCCTCCTACTCCTCAGCCCCACCAAAGAGCAGCCCACAGGGTCAAGGAGGGCAGAAGGCAGGCCCTTACCATGTTGTGGATGAGGTTGGTGAGGGTCCAGACAACAGGAACGCTCACAAAGGGGATGCTGAGCAGCACGACGTGGAGAAGCCCAATGGCCAGCACATAGGAGAGCCAGATGCCCCGGCTGTTCATTACACGCGTGTTGGGGTTCACCTCGCTGTGCGCCGTGCCCACATTCATCCTGCTGCCCCTCTCTTGCCGCTGTTCTGCAAACAAGCAGCACAGGTGAGACAGGTCACACCACTTTTCCTGCCCCTCACACCCAAGAACTCCAGGCAGTTCTACTATTTTGATTCACAAACAAGGAGGCCAGAGAAAGTCCACTGACTTAACTCTATTCATGTATCAATGCTGGGCTGGAATAAACACCAGGCTGCCCCATACATACATCATCCAATCAGAACAGTCCCCTACTAGGCAGACTGCCTGGATGGATGGGGCATCAAAGGCAGCCAGTCCCAGAGCAAAGAAACCAGTGCCCCTTCCTCAATACCATCCTCTAGAACATTCTCATGAGGGCCCCCTTTCCACAAAGCCCCTTCTTAGGGGAAGGGAGACGAGGCCTGTCCCCTAAGAATCGCTCAGCATAACCCCTGCTGGACTATCTCATTGAGGGCTCGATAGGGAGAATCTCCTACCCCTTCCCCACATTCCGCATCAGAAAGAATAAAAGGAGGTGGGATCTGCAAGAACAGCAGAGGCTGAAATACTGGGGTGGGGGCATTGCTTCTACCCATCTCCCCTAAATCTCCAGGCCTGGATCTCCCCAGACCCTGACCAGAGGGACTAACAGAGTAGAAAGAGGGCTGTAGGGAAAAGAGAAAACAACAGACGAGGGATAACCTTTGCCCAGACCTGGAAGCCTCCTTCTTGGTGACACAAAACAACCCATCCAGATGTTTTATCCATTTGGCAACCATTCAGGCTAAACCTCGTGATGCCACCCACTCTGCTGCCAAACCACCAGGGCCCTTTTCCCCACCAGAGGAGAGGCGAGGACAGAGAACATGGCCAACATCTACAGCTCCCACAGCAGCTAGAACCCACATCAACATACCCCTCCCAAGGACACAAAACAACACCTGCAGCCTCTCTCCTGTCCCCTTTCCTCTCTGCCCCACCCATCCTCACCTTGGCCTCTGTTCCCAGCACCTATCTCCAGGTGTAAGCAACACCATGCCTTCCCTTAGGCAGCTCCAATGGCAGGAGCATGCAGCAGGAAGAACAAGGAGGGCTGCCCTTGATGCCCAGGAAATAATGCAACCCAGATGCATTCCTGGATGCAGCTAAGGAGGGGAATGAGCAGCCCCTTGTCCAGAGTTTGGCTGTGCCCAGATCCCTGAGGGCCCTGTGACCAGCAGGAGGTGGGAACAGATGGTGCCTTTGTACTGGCTCACCTCCTGAGCTGAGAAAACATCCTGCCTGATAAAGACCTTAACCCTTTTCCCATTTAGGAAAAAAAAAAAAAAAAAAGTACAGCTCGCTCACCACGTACATTTAATTTTATATCAACACGCTCTTTGAGGCTGAAGCAAATCTGACTGGTTTCAATGTGAAAATAAAATATAAAACATGTTCCTGGAGTTATTTCTAAACAGAAATTGTTTCAATTCCTAATGTAACAGAAATATGGATAATCAGTATTTAATAATTTGGGGGGTTAAGGTTAGGTCTGTAATCTGAGAGTTATCTCGGGGTAAACACCCTCGAAGGCAGAAAAGGGTTAAGGTTATCATTATGGTAACAGTCCCATGTTTCCTAGGGATGTAAAAGGGGTCCCAGCTGAGGGTATCCTGTAAGTCCCCAGAAGGCCACCTCTCTCACCTTACTGCAATGAACCCCCCCCTCCCCAAACTCAGTCGCTATCTATCTCTGGCTAGGATCACAGCCAAGCCTGCATAGGCAGCAGGATGCTCAAGGATCTGCTCCACACTTCCAGGATAATGGCAACAACTTTCCTCTTCTCAGACAGCTCTAAGCTTAGAGACCTCAGGGGAAATGCCACACACAACACACCTTCCCAATATGCAAACATATGTGAGATGACCCACGGTGCATCCTAGAAGCCATGCTCCTGGCGCCCATCAGCTCAGCCCATTAGGCTGGATAATTGGGCCCAACAGAAAACCAGGGAAGAAAACTGGGACTGGCTCCGTTGTTTACCTTCCCAGGGGCCTGGGGCTTCATATACCCTAACACTGCTCCTGGGACTCCTACTACGCAAAAACCTCCACCTGGAGGGGTAGGAGGAGGGCATGCTAGAAAGTCAAGGCCCTGAGGACTTATTATGACTAAGAGAAACAATTCCCCAAGTCTGATGAGAAGTTGCTGCCCCTGTCCACGTCTCCCTACCCTAGACCTATAGGGTGTAGGAGTATAGCCCTCGCTGGCATTTTCTCCAGGAATGCCAAGAGCCTTCTGAATCCCAGATGACTGTACATTTCTTTCTGGCTGAAATAGGGCATCCAATGAAGCCTGATGAGTCTAGGAGGGGCATAGACTTAGGACCTAACTGACACCCTAGGAAGCTTCTTCCTGAAGCCTGAACACTAACTTCCCTGAGACCAGAAATCCCAGGACACACTCCCCTCCAAAAGACAGGAGAGATCAATAAACTAAAAGGACTGGCAGCCAGGGAGCACTCTTGAGACTTGTGTGACTGGGGGTACATATCACTTTCAGTAGTAAAATAACCAACTGCCCCTCACCCAGAGGGGAGAAATGGGGAGAAGCTGGCACACGTAGAACAAGTCTACAGTAGCTGAGGCTGAAAAGTTCTGAGGCCATAGCTGGCAGGTGGCTGCCTGTGCCAGTCCCTGATGTGGTTTCATAACCTGCCTCAAACCAGAGCCTGCAGCAACTCTGTTCTGTTAACTACTTTCTTGCTGGTAGCTTTCCTACTCCTCCTCTCCCGTCCCCCCTGGCTCCATACACAAATACCTCTGCCCAACCTGTCAGACACCTAAGCCAAGGCCAGGATGCGTCCCAGGGTAGCTGCCAGGTGAGCGATTCCCACTTTCCCCCCCAAATAAGGGCAGCCCTTTAAGCAGCAAATCTTCTGCCTTCTGGACGAAGAGCACAAGACAGCTAAGCCTGCAACTGGACCCCAACAGGGAGTACCTGGCAGCACGCCACCGTGCCATTTTCATTCTGCCCACCCACCAACCCACAGGGCTACAGTAGCTCACCTCTCAGCTCCGGCCCTGCCTGCTGGACTCGGTGGGCGGTGGAAATGGAGTATAGGGCGAACCCTCACTAGCCGAGGATTAGGTGAAGAGGCGGAGTCCTCACTATTGTTGGGGTTTTGAGTGGGACCTCAAGCCAAAGAGAGGCCTCCGGCTCCACTCCCCAGCCTTGGACCTCGAGCTCACTATCCGGCCGGGTCCGGAGCCCCACCCCCACCTCCACGCTTTCACCCAGTCCTGGAAGCAGCCAAATCTTCATCCCCGAAGCAAAGCCACTCCCGGCCCCTCACCCACAGCCAGAGCCCAAGAGCTCCCCCCGCCACGCCCCACCCTCGGCCTTCCGCCCCCACTTTCTCCTTTGGGCATCCCTTCTGCTCCTTCACCCCACCCCACCCCCACACACACACCTCCGCTCATCCTGCCAGGGTCCCCTCCAGCCCGGGGCGCCTCCCCAGCAGCGCCCACCTTCGTTCCCGCCCCGCCTCTAGCCCCAGGAACCTCCCGGTTCGGCCACCCTGAGGCCGCCCATCCGGACTCACCGTGGAGGGCCGGAGGTCAAGGGCCCTAGAGGGCCCGGGAGAGGTGCCCGGGGGCGGGGGCCGCTGCTACTAAAGCAACTGTAACAACCAGCGGCAGCAGCCACCCCGCTGGCAGCTCCGGCCGAATCAGCGCCCGGCGCCGGCCCCTACGACGTCACCGCCCAGCGCTGGCCTGCCCGATGCCTCCTGGGAGTTGTAGTTTTGTGCCCCTGCTTGAGTACCGGCCTGCCCGACGCCTCCTGGGACTGGTAGTCCTTACCCAAGCCGCCATTCCCCTCCTCCTCCCCCAACCTCGGACCCGGGCCTCATTAGGCCCCTTGGAAGTTTCAATAGGACGCAATACTAAGATCAGATGGTATTGCTTGGGTGCGTAGCAATTGCTTTTGCGTCTGCACGCTTCAAATGCTGTTTACACTTGCCTCGTTTTGCAGATGAAGAAACTCAAGCGTTTTAAGTAACTTGCTGAACGTCCCTGCTGGCTCCTAACCTGGACCAGAACCCAGAATTAGACCTCTAGTCAGAGTTTTTCAGTTACACCTCACTGCCTCCGCCCTGACCCCAGATTGGCTTCTCCAGAAACGGACTAGCTCAGCCCTTCCCGGCGCTCTTAGAAGCAGGCTTTTCACCAGGTTGGTTAGAATGAGAGTCTGGAGGGCAGCATTTGTCCAGACCCTGTCTACTCCTTGGCCTCCCCACATTAAACGTCAGAAGAGGATACGTGTCTGGAAGATTCCTTGATGAATAGTTAGGGCCCTGAATTCCAGTTCCAGGTCAGCTTGTGTGACTTTGGGTGGGAGGATCCACCTCTCTGGTCTGCAGTTTTCAGGTCTGCATGCTTAGGAAGGAGCACAGATTTTACTGCCATGTAGACCTACTTAGCAGGCACTATTTTACCAGCAGTGTGACACTGGGCAAATAACTTGTCTTAATCTCCAATTTCACACTTGTGAAACCCTACCTTCAAGGTTGTGCAAATTCAAAAGAATGTATGTAAAGCACCTGTTGCATTGTAGAAAGCTATTTCTGTAGGAGGTTGAACTAAATGGCTCTTGAGGTCTCCTGGGTCACTCCCACTTTCCATGTCACCAAGAGGGCCTTGTTTGAGTAGTTTCCACTGGCCCTACCCAGCTTCTTTCTAAGTCCACTCTGTGCATACCAGGGCTAGAACAACAGGATCGGATGATGTCATGACATGCCACCCTGACTGGCAGTAAACACACACTGAAATGAATGTGAGGGGACAGAAAGGAGAAGGCTGGCCCAGTGATCCAGGGAGGGTACTTCTTTCAGACCTCACCTACCCCTCTGCAGAGGGTTGCCAGGAAACAGATGTCACAAAGATGGAGTGGGACCCAGGGAATCAACTAGTGGGCACCAAACAGGTGGATATTGGAACCACTCAGAGCAGGACAGGCAGCTTCTTAAATATTTCCAGGGCCAATGACTCAAGAGTACTCATCCCAAGACCTAAATAATTGCCCAGAGTTTGAAAAACTTCTGCCTTGTGTTCTGCAGAAATTTGTGTGGCCCCTTTCCTTATAGTCAGCCTGCTGAAGACATAAGCAAAAAAACTGAGTGTCATCCTTCCCACAGAAACGTGCCCGGCAATGAGGCATTAAAAAAAAAAAAAAAAAAAAAGATATCTCTATTTTTTTCCAAAGTGAGCCTACTCGAGTCCTTTGACTTCTCTCTGGGATTCTTCCATTCTCCATCATGTGGAAGGAGTTGTCTGGCTCTTTCCCAGTTTCCTCATGTCTCTGTGAAATTCACTGACCCTGACTAGATCCTCGTCTCAAATAAGGTTCTGACTAATGCATAGACTAACTGAAAGATTACTGGACATGGCATGCCCTATTAATAACTCCTCTTATCAAGTTTTTTTCACTGTGGGAATGAACAGCGTTCTGACTCACTCTAGGTTTGTGGTAAATTGTGGATCGCTTTCTGCTTAATTTAGCCTGAGTCCCTGTCATCATCCTTCTCTTTCCCTAGCTCTCTGCTTTCATAATTACCATGTCTTAACCAAACATCTTCAGCCACGAATAGGTCTAAGTACAGTTTAGAATGAGTGACAGCATCTATGTGGTGGTGCTGAGGCATGCACAACCCCATGGACAGACAGTGGTAATATGTGCCAAGAGCCTGGATAATGGTTCAGGCTTCAGAGCCGTGATTACATTTCTGGTAGTATATTCCAAGGAAGCACATCCCACATACTCTGTGTGAGGATATTCATTCTAGCATTATTTAGGATAGTGGAAAATCGAAAACAACCTCAATGCCCAAGAAAAATATCATGGTATATCCATTGGATGGAATAGTAGGAAGCCATGTAGTAAATGGTTGGGAAAACTTTGTGGTAGTGTGGGGAAATATTTGCTAGCTGATATGAAAAGAGCAAGAAAAAAAAATAGATGAACATCCTCCAGGGATGCAGTCAGCAAAATCTGGAAAAAGGGAGACTAGGACAAACATCCAATTCCCTTAATAAATAAATTAGATGAAAAAAAGGGGAGCAAGAGATTTGCAGATATAAATAAATTAAGCAATATATTTACCAAATACCATATTTGGATCCTGATTCAAGCAAACCAACTTTTTAAAAAAGATGTTATTAAATTAACAGGGAAATTTGAATACTGACTAATCAAATTGATTACATTAAAGAATTATAATTTTTAAGGCATGGTGTGGTATTATGGTAATTTTTTTAAATAAAAAAATGCTCATTTATCTTTTGACGACATATAGTTAAATATATGGGTGTGGATGAAATGATCTGATGATGGGATTTGCTTCAAAATAATCTGTCCTAGGGACGTGGGGGAATAAAAGAAACAGGATGGGCCATGAGGTGATGATTATTGAAACTGGGAGATGGAGACATGAGGTTATATTATTTTCCCTACTTTTTTATGTTTAAAATCGTCCATAATAAATTTTTATAAACCTGCATATGCATTAACAATTATGATTTTAAAAAATAGAGCAACACTGGTAAGATCCTGGCACCAGATTGCCAGGGTTCAACTCCCAGCTCCTATAGTTACCAGCTGTGTGACCTTAGGCAAGTCACCGAACCTCTCTGTGCTTCCATTACCTTATTTCCAAATGGAGATGGTGATGATCATGATACTGCCCACCTCATGTTGTTGTGAAGATGAAATAAGTTAATACAACTTATTTCAGAACAACTCCTGGTGCATAGCAAGTGCTCTATGTGTGTTGCCTTTTATTAAGCCCTTCCACATTTGAATGATATTTGGGTGCCTACTTTACTAGGCTGTGGAAATTCAACAAAATAAAAACAGATCTTTTGTTAGGATGGAGGGGGTTGGGGTGATCTTTTTCATTCTCTAGTTTCAAATTTTGTGCAATGTGAGATTAGTAGTTTTACATTTTTTATGAAATGTGTGTTTTTAAAGTAGCGTGGGTTGCCTCCATGGGCTCTCCCTGCCCTCTGCGAGCGCCGCAGTCCTCTGAGGTGGCCTCTGAGGTGGCCGTATTCCCCAGCCTCAGGGTGTTTCCGTCTGGCGAGTGGCAGGGCCTCTGCTTGCCATAGATACACCCGTGTGTGCAGAGATAGCAAACATGGATGGGAGAGAAACTGGGAACACATTTCAGCACCGAAGGCAGTGGTAAAAACGTGAGGGGTAATAAATGAGCCCCATTCCCCAACCCCTAGGGGAAAGAGAGGCACCCCTTCAGTCTTAATACCCCTACTCCCCTCCAATTCATTCCTGCTCCCTACCCCACTCTACCACCACTCTTTCCTGAGGGGCAGTGTTTATAGGTCACCCCCGGAAGGAAAAACACTGTCCATTCATTAGCAGTTGTGTTTTGGTTTGGGTGGAGGGCACCCCAGGCATATGGTGGCAGCGGTGGCAAGGGGGTGGTGATGCCAGGCAGACAGGCACTGAGTGAGAAGTGAGAGCGATGGAGCTGGTGGGAAACGAGGAGGAGGTGCAGGGATGGTAGCATTGCCAGTGGGCACTCCTCTCTCCTCCCTTCGCCCAGCGCTATGGTTGGCTATTTTAGGGTACAGAGGAAAAGGGCTGAGAGGCCACAGCGCCTCTGGGGCCAGAGCCAAGGCCTGGGAATCAGAGCCTCCCTATGGGAACCAAGAACAGGCCTGGTCTTTAGGAACCCCTCAATCTGCATTTTCTTTGATATGGATAGTTGCTATTTTCTCCCATGGCCGTGAGGTGGGGTGGGGCGTGGGGGAGAAACACTTTAGAAAACTGTAAATATTACAGATCAAAAGGGCAATGGATATAAAAACAGTAGCTTTCAGAAAAGATCCCCTAGTACCCTTCCAATTTCATCATTACCCCTAATAGACCTCTCTAGAAATTCTGGGGGTCCACTGCCCCAGATCCCCCCTCTTCCCCTGCCTAATGCCAACTCCTCCTTCAGTAACAATCACAGTTGTTATTTAGCACCTGCTGTGCTCCAGGTACGGGCAAAAGGCTTTGCATAAATTGTATAAACCCTTAATCTTAAAAATATCCCTGCGAAGCAGGTATTTTTATTATCCCCATTTTACAAATGAGAAAACTGCAGTGCAGAGAGTTTAAATATTATGCCCAAGGTTTCACAGCTGGGAAGTGGCATTTCTCCCAAAAAGTCATTCCTAGCCATGGCCTTGTCCCATGTGTCCCTCAGGTTTCCGTAGGTTCCTTGTAAAGGCTCCTGGCCTGCCCTGGGGGCGCTGTATTTATCTGTGACATATCCGCTTCCCATGCTAGGATGCTTGCTCCATGTCCTACTCATAGTTGCATTTCCTGCACATAGAGTATCCCAATAAATGTTAGGATACTCTGAAGGAGGTAGCTCACCCACACATCCCAGACTACAGCCACACTGAGCCCCACTCTCAGAACACACCTTGCTCTTTCTTTGCTCTTGTCTCAGCCTGATGCTTTTCCTCCGATCCTTTTCCATCTGGTAGGCTCCTATTCATCCCTCAAGGCCTAGCTCACCTCTCATCTTCTCTGTGAAACCTTCCCCAACTGTCCAGGCACAGCCCACTGTTTCGTCTTGGGGGCCCCTCTGACCCCTGCAGACACCTTAGCTCGAACCCTCTCCCAGGCTATCAGGTGGCTGTATTTGTGCACCTGTCTTCTCCTGTTGTCTGAGGGACGTTTTACTTCTCTCTGCGTCATCCCCAATGCCTAAGAGGCACGGGAGGTGTGCGGTGAACAACTGAGAGAGTACATCCAGGAATCGGGGCAGAACGAACGGCAGAGGGGAAGTTGTGCCCCGACCTCGTCAACCCCAGCCCGCACTGTGCACCATCCTAAGTGCAGCTCCTCCTCTCAGTTCTCCCTTGTCTGCTGAGCACTGCACGTAGCCACCCACATCCACGCTCCCGATGGCCTCGCCTGTGTGTGCAGACTGCTGCTTCTCCTGCGGCTGCTGTGCTGGGCCCCACAGTCCCCCTCTGGCAGCTGCCTGACAAGGAGGTATGTCCCTCCATCCGCGGCCGGGCTCCTCTCGGCGCCTTACCCACACCCCCCGCCCCGGGTGAGAGCACAGCGGTGGGAGGAACAGGGTTCCACGCGCTTTTGATTCCACACGCAGCCGCAGTCCCAAAATGGACACAAGTATTTATTCAGTGGCACAGTGCCTGGTCTAACAAGCAGCCAGCAGACCAACAGTTCGCTTCTCCTGCCCGAGGACAGAAAATGTGTCCTATCAGATTCCTTGGACAAACGTGAGTCTGAGAAATGCCCGGTTGATGTCATGAGAATGAGTTAGTGGGGAGTGCCTCCCCAGAGATGACATCATCTGGCATCCGAACATCTAATCCTGACCCCCATCACGCTTCTGAAACTGCCTGTTCAAAGGTCACCTACAGGGCCAGCTTCACGGTGCCCTTGCTTACCCTGCACTTGGGTGTGCGATCTGCTGTTGCCATCTTGACGTTCATAGCAGCCCTTGAGCGAGGGGCCTCTCATTTTCATTTGGCACCGGGATGTGCAATTGCATCCAATCCTGGTCACTCATCGTCTCTCACAAAATCCAGCAAGCTTTTCCTTCTCAGAGAGGTCTCCACAGCCTCCTTTGTGCCGGTCTTAGTGACACCCCGGTGTTCCCTTCCAGGACCCGGTGAACATTCAGAGAGGGCTGCGTGATGTAGTGGCATGGGCTGCAAACGATGCGTGGGATCAGGAGGCCCTGGGGAAGAAGTCATGCGAGCCCTCCTTGGCTCTTGGGCCTGAGGGAGCGTTGAAAGTACCAACTTGGTAGCCCTGGGGCCCAGCAAACTGAGACAACCTGAGTCAGCTCTAATCCAGGGCATAAAACCAGCAGGAAAACTTGTAGGCAACCATGTCAGACTTCAGGCACCTTGAAGAACCCCTTCCAACTCCTCGGGGGGCTATCTACCCACGGCGCGAGACCGAACCAAAATTGAACCACAGTGCTCCCTGCCAGGCAAGAGCGCTGGGCACCCCG
Organism: Lyroderma lyra; assembly: GCA_004026885.1. Lineage (NCBI taxonomy): Eukaryota > Metazoa > Chordata > Mammalia > Chiroptera > Megadermatidae > Lyroderma > Lyroderma lyra. Next base: position 23,315 of record PVJL010006039.1, on the reverse strand, counting down.
TGAGGAGCCAAGAAATGAGCTCCCTCAGAGACAGACATGTTTTCCAAGGAAAAGGCTGGGGCAAGTGTGCGCCATGGAAGGGGTGTCACAGGGCATGGTAGAAGGAGGGTCGGGGGAGGAATGGAGTTGGGGGGAGCCAGGTTGCTGGAGACAACGGATATGAGATCAGGCCCACCCCAGTCCTGTCCCAAAGGTCTGCCCAACAGGGATTCTTCTACTCAGCAAGGCTCTGGGCAAAGGACAGAGGTTCTGGGAAGAAAAGTGTCCTCCCCGGCTGGGAGAGGAAGAATGGAAGATGGCAACGGCCCTGGGAGGTGAGCGGAGGCAGGGAGTGGAACTGGGGCCTGGTCTCCCGGGCAGAGTTCATCAGGGTCCAGGATCTGCCCTCTCCTGGCATCGTCTGGCCAGGCCATGGCTCAGGTATCTGACACCTGGGGCCCAGAGTCACATGCCAGGAAACCCAACACTCTTGGGCCCCAGGCCCTGACTTCCAGCAGCAACGAGCAAGCAGGGCTTCTGAAGGCGGAAGTGGGTCTCCAGAGCAGAGCAGCAGGGAGGCCACTTCCTGGAAGGGGGCAGCCCAGGAGAAGGCTCCACCACCAACGGGGGTGAGAGGCTGGGAGGAGGAGGGAGGGGAGAGGGCGGAGGAGCAGGCAGTGAACACAGAGCTCGGGCCGGCAGAGGGCTGGATGCTCCAGGAAAATGGGTGGACGGGCACAGAGGTGGGGCCTTAGCCACCTAGCCTCACTGGATGCCCTGAAGTCCTATCGCTGATCTGTTCTCTTTGTCTCCTTCACACTAGTGCCAACCAGCCCTCTGGTGACTACCTGGCCCACCTGGCAGCCACCCAGGTAGGTTGGTGGAAAAAGACTTTTGTGCAGTGACGGAAATCAATACATGGGTAGAAGCAGAAACTTAGAAACCCCCAGACCTAGAATGGCCAACAGGGCCTTGGACCTAGAGACTTCATAGATTAGCCCCAGAATAAAAGAGACCCTAGAAGAGTCTCAAACCCAGGGGACCTTTTACCCAAAGGGCCCAAATGAGGAACCCTAGGCCTCAAAGAAGAAGCAAAAATGTCACCCAGGCCTGAGAGAGCGCCCAAAGGAGTGGCTCCAGCCCAGAGGGACTCCACGGGGACCTCAGGAAGAGAGAGCTGGCGGTGGGGAATGGAATTCTCTTGACTCAACACTATTCCTTTACGGGGCTTTTTCTTCCCCAGATTCTCCTCCACTCCAGGACTATGCCAATCTGTGGCCATGTTCCCACCAGCCGGTCACCTCCTGTCCTTCCTGCTGGTGTTGGGCACAGGGGGTGCCGTGCCCAGCCCCCAGGCACCTCCCCAGGGCTGCTACGTGGCAGAGGAAGCCGGTGAGCGGACGTTCCGCTGCAGCCAGGCAGGCCTGAGTGCTGTGCCCACCGGCATCCCCAATGACACCCGCAAGCTCTACCTGGATGCCAACCAGCTGGCATCGGTGCCAGCGGGTGCCTTCCAACACCTGCCCGTTCTGGAGGAGCTGGATCTGTCCCATAACATCCTTGCCCACCTCTCAGGTGCTGCTTTCCAGGGCCTGGCAGGCACGTTGCGGCACCTCGACCTCTCTGCCAACCAGCTGGCCTCGGTGCCCGTGGAGGCCTTCGTGGGGCTGCAGATCCAAGTGAACCTGTCTGCCAACCCATGGCGCTGTGACTGTGCCCTCCAGGAGGTGCTCAGACAGGTGAGGCTGGCACCGGGCACTGGGACAGGCATCGTGTGTGGCCCGGGAGCCCGACCAGACCTCGTGGGGCAGGAGTTCCTGCCGCTGGCTGGGGAGGAAGAGCTGTGTGGGCCGGGCCGGGCCGGGGCCCGGCGAAGCACCGATGTGGCCTTGCTGGTCACCATGGGGGGCTGGCTGACTCTCGTGGTGGCTTATCTGGTCCACTATGTGTGGCAGAATCGGGATGAGACCCGACGACGACCCCTCAAGCGGGCCCCCGTGCTGCCCGTGCGCTCCGAGGACTCCTCCACCCTCAGCACAATGGTTTGATGACCCCACGCCCCACCGTCCTTCCCCTGCGCTCTCTCCATTCCTCTGACACCCTCTGCCTCCTCTGCAGCCCCATCTCATCCCCCAAATTCCAATTCCAGCCCCTTCCTCTTCTGTCTCCCCTACACTCTGGATCTCTCTCTCTCTCTCTCTCTCTCTCTCTCTCTCTCTCTCTATCCCAGCACTATCTTTAGTGTCCGGAGTTGTTGGTGTCTTCTGTTGGTGTCCACTCTGAGCCCAGATTGTGCTAGATTCAGAGGTCCCAAGCTCCCAGGTCCACAGTGGTAGGGAGACGACAGAGCAGAGAATGACAGTAGGTGGTGTGTGTGTGTGTGCCAACTCAGGTCGGAGCAGGCAGCTGGGGGCCCACGGAGGGAGCCTCTGCCTGGCTGAGTGATCTCAGAGGTTTCGCTGTGCTGCACGGAGGTTTGGACGGACTGTCCAAGAATGGGAAGGGCTTGGAGCAGAGGGGGGAGGACCCCAGCTGGAAGGGGGTGGACAAAAGCAAAGGAGATGTAAAACAACGCGGATGTCTGCGCAGCGGCAAGACCTACCTTGGGGCTGGAATAGAGGATGCAGAGAAGGGTGAGGGGACGGTGGGACCCAGCTGGAGGTGAGGTCAGAAAGTTGGGGTGCAGCCAGATTGAGAAGGATCCTGTGGGCTCCGCCTCCCTTCTCTCTCACCTCTACTGAGAAGCTCCCCCCTCACTTCTTGCCTCTCTCTTAGCCCAAGGCTCCTCTCCCTGCACTCTGTTTTGGGAAACCCCCTGGCTTAGGGCCCCCTGCTTCCCTTTCCAGAGACTCCCCATCTTTCTGCTCTCTCCTTTAGACACTAAAGGGGTTCCCTGAACTCTTTCCCTGAGTAGTGAAGTGACTTCTTTTATGCCTGAGCTGGGGATGGGTCACTCACTGGAGAGCTGGAGGTCTCCCCCCTAGGACAACTCAATAAAGTCACTCTTATTAGGGCCTTTGATCTCTTTCTTACTGTCCATTTTCTTGACCATGTGTGGCCTGGCAGTGAGGAGTGGAGGTGGAGGGTGAGAGCTTCACCACCACCTGCACCACCCCTTTGGTGGTGGGTGCTCCTGCTGGGCTGAATGCCAGCTCCTGTCCTCTCCCATCTGGCTCTGGACACTCGGCTCCTGACACTAGAGTCTATCTGCTAGGGATGCCAGGGCCTATGAATTAATGATGCTGGAACTGGAAGGATGGGGAATGGAGGGGGCCTGGAGGGAGGAGGGCAGTGTCTTGGCATCAGTCACCGGCTGGCAGTCTCCAGTCTGCGGGAGCGGACACAGGAAGCAAAGGGAGAGGGAGCTATCGCCCTCTTGGCGATCTTCTTGTCTCTCGTGGGGAGTCCGAGCAGCGGGTAGGGAGGAACTAGATGTGCTCAAAGTTAATAAAAGAATTCCTGGAGGGGGTGGGGGGGTAAAACAGTGGAGACCAAGTTGGCTGAAGCAAAGGGCTACATGAGATATCCCTATCACCAAATAGACTCCTCAAGGGACCCAAAGGGGTCAACACGTCCTGTCCCTCCCCCCCATTGAGGGTGATCCACCCATATGATCCCCATGGAGGACACAGCTGCTTTGGAGAAGCTTGTAGAAGCCCCAGTAGGAAATGAAGGGGAGAACCACTGAACCAGGGTTCCACCTAGCTTGGGGCAGAGCCTGGGAAGACTGGGTGGCCACTCAAGGAGCAGCAAAGAGGACTCTGTCACCTCCCCTGGTCCTTCGACCCATCCTGACTTCCCTGTCTCCTTTCCAGCCCCCTCTCCACCCCTCCTCTCTCCATCCCTGAGGCTCCTCCCACCACTCCTAAGGCTGAGCTCCCTCTTATCATCCAGGATGCCTCAACTTGACTCATCTCAGAAAAACCTGGGACACCTTCCCCGCATCCTCTTCTCTCAGGAGACATGGGGCTCCCCACCTCCAGGGAAGCTCAGGGATAGGGAAAAGGAACTAGGGCGTGGGAAGTTTCAGGCTGCAGCTTTGACAGTCCACCTCAGCCACACCCGGGCCTGGGCCTTGGAATCCTGGCCCGGCCCTATGAAACCCTCCATCAGTCCTTCCCCTGCCACTCTCAGGGTCTGCCCCACTCTGCTCACCCACCCGCTACTGGAATCAGGCTGGGCCACATCGCACTGGGTTCTGGGAAACAGACTGTGCAGACCCGTGGGGGTGGGAGGGTGGGAAACAGGCCAGGCCTCGTGTGTCTATCATCGGTGCCCATTCCTGGAGCCTCATTTGACTCTCTGTCATCCTGAGCAGCAGAGGCAGAGCCTTGAAGGTCTGCAGAGAATCGGTTCCTCCACCCTGTCACTTATCCCCAGTTCTCAGAGGTGAGCTCAGGGTGGGAAAGGATCCAGGGTGGGAAGCTTTGCCTGGAGCTCTGGATAATAAATGTTCCACCACTTATCTCCATGGCCCCCTGCTGGCTGAAATCCCTTTTCCTCTCTGGAGCTAGGACAGGAGAAGAGGGAAGATGAGTGGGGGTTTGAGGAGGTGGCAGGGGAGATGCTTCATAGGCTCCCCTCCCCAGGGAGGGACCCTTTCACCCCAGTCATTTGGGGTCCCTGAGTCAGACTTGGGGTGGGAGGTGCTGCAGAAGCCGTGGCTCTAGCTCAGCCCATTGCAGCAGACTGGACAGAGCAGGGCCTCCACGAACTCAGAGACTTCGCCTGCAACAACAGTTGCTGATCCCCTAAGCCCGTCCCTCCGCACCCTGGCCTGTGGGTTGTACTTGTCCACTGGGCAGGCAGGAAGGGGTAGCATAACTGGTTTCACCCCCATCCTTATCTCTGCCAGGGATCAAGGATCCCAGGACCCGTGCTCTGAGATGCCTCCCAGGCCCTGGTGAGGCAGCCGGACAGCCCCCTTTTCGCTGCCTGCTTCTGGCCCATCTGCCTGGTCTGGTGCTTACAACGAACAAGGAGGGTGCACTGTGTCAAGACAAACCTCTCCCACCGGGAGGTACTGGAGCCAGGAGCAAAGCTGTCAGGTGCCAAGAGAACACAGCCACATGCCTGGTCTAGCTCTGAGGCAAGAACCTGGGAGGGGCAGGCCTTGGCTTGTCGTCCCCATGCAGCAGCTTGGAGCCAGCAGGCTGTGTGAGAAGTCCCTCACCCAGTGCTTCCACCACCAGCTTCTCTTCCTGCCTGGTGGAGTAGCGGAGAAAGCAGACACTGCCTTCAGGGAGCCCCCAGTCGGAGGGGGAGAGATAAAAACCTAACTCTCTGGAACTCCCAGAATAATGGAAGAAACAGGGTCCTTTCTCTTTGAAGCGCTCTGAAACTGGTGAGACCCAGACATACCCCAGACACAGAGATGGAAGCACCTACATAGCTTCCTTCTCTACAAAAGGAAAGGAATAGAGGAGCAAACAGCATACCAAGGAGCTAAGGGAGGCAGTCAAGGAGCAAGGGTTAGGGGGCAGCCCCACCTTTCCTGACTTGGGCTCATGGGCAGGTGTTTCAAGTACAACAGGGACCTCCTACAAAGTGAGGGGCGTCAGCGTCAAAGCCAGAAGCAGCCCAGGCAGCTCATCCCAAGGGGAGGGACCAGGCCTCTCCATTGGACCAAGGGCAGTTCCAATTGGAAGCAGCTTTACCCTTCCTCTTTCTGGAACTGTCACCAGCAACCTCGCCTGTCTAGGACGAATGATGCCCCAAACCAGGAATGCAGCAAACAGAGCAAAGCAAGGCGCCCAGGCTGCCAAAACAGGTGGCATCACCAGTCCACCCGTTCATTCAGCAAACATTTATCGAGTTACTAGTAACTACATGGCAGGTATGACAGGCACAAAGATGAGGAGGTCATGGTGCCCATCATTGGGGACCTGACGGATTAGTGTATCAGTGATGACAGCCAGGGTGACAAGGTGTGCATAGGAGTCACGTGAGTCCAGAAAGGTCACCTAAAGCAAACACCTACTAAGGTTCATGTACCTTGTTCACAGAAACAGTCACTTAGAACCCATTTATTTTACCCATTTTTAAAAATCTTACTTTACATCGAGTTTTAATAATTTTGGGACTATGGTTTGCTGCGCACAACAAGTTAGAAGCAGTATGTCTGAAGGAGCAAAAAGTTGATCAGAGACAGTCAGCAGTGGAAGATGACTCCCTGACAGCAGGGAGGGCTGTTAGGAAAAGTATTTACAAAAACTCAAAAAAGCATTGTGGGAGCTCCATGGTGGTGCAGTGGCTAAGGCTTCGGCGCTGTCAACGCTGCGGCCTGGGTTCGATTCCCAGCCAGGGAGCTACCCATATTAAAAAACAAAAAAGTTTAAAAAGTTAAAAAAAAAAAAAAGAAGGCATTGCAGTCTTCTAAACAGCTCTGTGTAGACAAAGGATTCTCCCTGCCTCGAAGAGCAAAATGCATAGGAGCAATCACTTGACTTTGAGGTGCCTGAGAAAAAAGGTCACATCTCAGAGCATCCACTCTTAGGAACAGGAAGCAGGTGACACATTTGAGAAAGTTTCCCTCCTATCAGGGCAGAAGTAGATCATGCAGAACAACTGTTGGAAATGCTCGTTCTACCTGGCCTGCCTCCCTGTTCCCAGCTCCTGCGGGTCCAAGATCTGCCCCATTTCTCTTGGTCAGGACAGCCCTTTGGTTAGTGAAGATGGCTCTGGAGTCTCCAGCATTTGGACTCAGCACATTATGGTTCTTCTCTGTTCTTATCTCTGTCCCATTTAATGTGCTATCGCCACCACCGGCCCACGTGCCTGCCTCAGGTCCCTGGAATCCAGCTGACGTTCTCTGAGTCACAATACTCAATTCTGCACTTATGAGGATTACTATCTTCCTCTTTTAGTGCTAAATAAAAAGCTCAGGAGGGGCGTGGGGAGAAGGAATGGGGACTCAAATAATATGGTGATGGAAGGAGAACTGACTGGGTGGGGAGCACAATAATGCAACATATGGAGGATGTATTGTAGAATTGCACACCTGGAACCTATGTCATTTTTACTAACTAATGTCACCCCAATAAATTGAACAATTAAAAAACCTCTCAAGTGCCCCTAGTAAAGGTCATGTCTGAGGTCAGCCCTCAATTCTCATTCATTTTGAGGGTCGGGTCAATTTATCATGCAGAGTGCATCAAGGAAGGTTTCTTTCCAGGGGTGTGTGGGGACAAGCCCGAGGGAATGTCTGTACTGTAGAACCAAGAAAAAACTCCGAGATCACCAAGATTGCACTCGCATGTCTCCCAGTGAACATGTCTGTCCCAGTCGGTGGCAAATGTCAGAACTCCCTGGTAATCCAAAACCTCGGCATTGTGAATGATCTGGAAAACCTAAGAGGTGAGCTGCAGAGTGGGCTGGGGAGGCCGGTTGAGGATTCCAGGCCAGGTGAGGGCATGACACCAAGGGGCGTGCTCCCACCCGGAGCTGCACAGGCTGTGAGAGCTGGCAGGGATCTTCGTTTTACAGAAGGGCCCAGAGAGGGATGGTGAGTTCTCCGAGGTTACACAGGGAGTCAAGGAAGACCCAGGACTAGAAACCATAGGGCCCCTGTCCCTCTGGGACTCACATGCTCTCCTCTTCCAAGAGAATGAGATGAGGCAGGCATAGGGTGAGACAATGGTGGGCCCCGGGATGCAACTAAGGGAGCAGGAGAATGTAGACCGGGAGAGGGCTCTACCTCACCCACCACAGGAAACTTCAGGAGTGTGGGGAGAACCTGTACATGGTGACTGAGGCTGTGGGGTGCTAAAGGAAGCCACCCTGAGAAAGGGAGCAAGGCTGGATGGGGTATTCCATTCCTCTCCTCACTGCTGGGAGGTTCAAGGCTGGGAATCTCCCAGATGCTTTCTTCACCCCATCCCCACACATACACATGCCTGCCCCCACCCCCACCCTCCCACAGTCCTTGCATCTCCCCTGCATCCTTGCCTGGCATTGGGGCATCCTAATATACCTCTCTCATCCATACCTGCCTCTCATCCAGTTCCCCTGATAATGGCATTTTCATCTCTTATAATACCACTCTTCTTTTCTAAGAACTTTTCCATCTATTAGTGTACCGTAAAGTAGGCTAAATTGTGACTGCCATCCCCATTTCATAGTGTTTAGGAAACTCCCTGGGAAAAGTCCAGTGGTTCAACAGCTATTTGCTGATAAATCTGTGAGCAACACCCAGATTTCCAGACTCCTAGCTGGTGCTTTCCCCTTGCAGCTCCACCCGCTGCCAAGTTCCCCTCTCTTCGTTTTTCTCCCATCCCCCTGTCCCCTGGACCGCCTGTCTCTTTCCCTAGGGCTCTCTCAGTTCTAACACCACCATCAGCCTGCCTCAGGCAGAGGGGAGAGCAGCTGGGGATGTGAGAGAGACCAGGGGAGGCAGATAGCCCAGGGTCTGTCCCCATGCCTCCAGGCCTTTGGAGTCAAGCTGAAATCTGAGATGGAGGGGGGTCCTCCAACCCTCTTTAGGGTCTGCCCTCATGACCAGCTGGTGACCCCAGCCTCTTTCTGGGCTCCTCCCAACCCCTTCTGTGTGGCTCCCTAAAGCCTGCACCTCCCATCACTCGTCCCACTCCCAGAGGCCACACTATGTGTATGCATGAGTGTGGTAGGGCAGCCGGCCAGGGAAGGCAGGCGTTGGCCATCAGTGACAGCCAGTGCCTCATTCCTGTTCCCCAAAGACTCCTCCCAGTCAAGGAGCAGAAGCTGAAACGTTCCCTTCCAAAGCAAGAGAAGCTGAGGGACTCTTCTTCTCTTCCCCACCCCATAATGGAGGCTGGGAAGGGTGGACAAATCTGTGAAGGCAAGAGGGACACAAAGACACAAAGGAAAGAAACCCGCCAAGTGAGGAACTCAAGCCCAGATTCCCTTCTCCAAACTGAGTGAACTCCACGGGGTGAAGTCATGTGAAATAGGGCAGAACGGGTTAAATCCAGGTCACCACTATCCTGTACTCAAAGCTTAGCCCGGGCCTGAGCTGGGCCCCCGGGGGCACACGAGGTTTGGGGCGCTGCAGGCTGAAGTGGAGGAGCTGCTGGCGCTGAAGGCACGGAACAGCGGACCCACCGGCTCAGGGTGGACCGGGGCTACTGGGCCGGGAGCAGACGCTGCACACGCCGGAGCCCACGGTGGCGGGGCGGGAAGGGGAGGGGATGGGGGCGGAGCCAGGGCCGAGTGGGCGGATTTGCGGGAGGGCGGGGGCGAGGTGATAAGGGAGCTCCGGAGTAGGTTGGCGTGTTGTGGCCCGCTGGGCGGGGCTTAAGACGGCTGGGTGCGGGGCGGGGTCGCCTGAGGTGGAGGTGGGGAGATTGGGGCGGGGCTGAAGCGGTAAAGGCCGGGCTGCAGGAGCCCGTCGCGGGGCGGGGATAGCGATGGGCGGACTAAGGGTGCCAGAGGCCAGGCTTAAGACGGCTGGGGGAGAGGCTGGGTTGTCCTGGGGTGTGGCACATGAACCTTCCCCTCCAGTGAGCCCTCGGCCCTAAGTCCAGCTTCTTTAAGCTGAGAGAAAGACTGGACTTCTGCCCTGAAGGAGTCCCCACTCTGAGCGGAGAGACCTACTCCCCTCCCTGAGGGAGCCCCTTCTTTCTTGCTGCAGGAGTCTCTGCCAAATGAATCAAGCCCTAGCCTTGCTCTTAGCAACCAATGGTTCAGGGTATCCGACGTGCAAGGCCTGCGACATGATCCTTAAATGGCTGCAGGAGACGTCTAGCAAACTCAACTAGCTGGGTACATCCTCTACCTGCTGGGGGCTCTCTGTGGTGAGAATCGGGAGTGGGGAAGGGTCAGTCCCTACTGGGCCTGGTGGGCCTACTGGGTGAGGTCCAACAGTACCAAGCCAGACCTGCAACATAATCTGTGGGTTCCAGTGCAAAATAAAAATACAGGGCTTCTTGTTAAAAAAAAATTATTAGGAATTATTATTCATGATAACAACAGCAGTGCATTAAACCAAGTGCCAGGCCGTGAGCAACTTGACAGGTTGCATGCCCGTGAAGCCAGCTCTGGTACCAAGCCACAGGCATTGTGAATCAGAACCCAAACCCTGTCTTCCCCTTTTCCAGGAAAAAGGCAGGAGGTGCAAGCCCACCTACTCCCCATCGGTATTTCCTCAGAAGTGGAAATATATCCTTCTAGGAATCTTCTCTCATCCTCTCCTAGACGGGAAATAGTGAATCTGCTGCCCCCAACATGCACACACACATGTACGTGCACACACACAAGTTAGCCCCAGCTCCCAGAGCTGCCTTACAATCCCCTGCCCACTAGAGGAAGAGAGAGAATGCCCTTGTCCCTCCCGCTGTCTCCTTTCCTTTACCCTCTGCAGAGCTGAGCGAGGAGCAACAGCAGTTACTGGCCATGTCCATGGAGGAAGGAAGTGTTCCTTCATCAACAGGCAGAGCTGGTGAGGGTCTGAGAGCTGCAGGATGGGTGTGGGAAAGACAACTAGGGTAAAATTGAATTTGACCACTAGAGGGGATACGGGAGCTCAGCAGCTCTACTTCCTACTCATAGATGAGCACCCTGGCCCAGGGAGCAGAAGGTGCGTCTCCAAGGCCACACTGCAGGCTCCTAACAGAACTCTCTACAGAGCTCAGGTCTCCAGATTCTTGATCTGTGCCCCTTTCTGCTCAACCTGAGCACTAATGGGTAGAGGGGTCAAGGATTGGAGAAGGGGCAGAAATTTACATTTTTACTACAGAACACCTCTGAAGTTGGCGGCTCCCCAAATGCAAAGCATTCTGTGATGTTTATTGTCTACTGTGCTGATAGAGACTATCCTGGACCAGAATTTCTTCCTGAGGGAGGCAGTGCTCTCCTGTCTTCACTTCAAACTGGTCAGAGGTTTCTGGGGTGAGAAGCTAAAGGTGATCCAGGCTCTGGTGGGACTCCACAGCTTTGACATACAAGGGGGTGGAGCCCTCTATATGTGGGCGCCCGATGCTCGTGACCTCTCTGTACCCTCTATGCTGCCCTCTCCTTTCAGGCGCTGGCCAAAAACACCTGGCTATCCCCAACCAGAGCTAGGGGAAGCACAGTGGGGCTTGGCACAGGCCTGGGGAAGCTGGTGAAACAGAGAGGCACTTCAGCTCCAAGTGCTCTTGGAGACAGAGCTTCCAAGGCTCCATCTGGGACCCCATCTCTTTAACAAGGATCTGGGGGCTTTGTCCTATCAGAAGGGCCTAGCATTCAGAACTGAGGAGCAAAGCCATAAAGTAGATAGGAATGCCAACACCTGCATCTCCAGCCTCATGGGTAGGGGAATTATCAGTGGAGGGCTGGGGGCAGCAAGGGCTGACACCTTCAAGTCTGATGCTGAGTTTGATGTGCTTCAAAGTGAACAAGCACTTTCAGCACTTCAGTTCTTCAGAACAACTTCAAGTTGAGTAAGTGTCACAAGACATTGAACAGGACCTGCTCAGTCAGGAGTTTGGAGAAGTCTGGGGCCCCAAAGCTAATCTGGGGATTTGGGAAGAAACTTCAAAGTGTTTTAGGGAATAAGAAAGGAGTCTGGGGGTTTTACTCCATTCAGAAAAGAAGTAGGATTTATTTATGGATTATTGCTCACAATCTGCAATCTGTACCCTAAAACTTCCAACCTCCCATGGAAGATATAAAACTCAATGCCCTTGGGGTGTGTTCTTCTGCCCTTCACCAGAAAGTCACGCCTCCATTCCAGCCTGTCTTCCTGCCTAGCTATCCCCTCTCCTTATACTCATAGAAGGTCTAGAACAGGCATGTTCAACCTGCAGCCCAGAACGTCTTTGAATGTGGTCCAACAGAAATTCTTAAAACATTGTGAGATTTTTTTTTTTTTTGCGACTTTTTTTTTCTTTTTAGCTCAGCTATTGTTAGTGTTAGTGTATCTTATGTGTGGCCCAAGAAAATTCTTCTTCCAGTGTAGCTAACCCAGGGAAGCCAAAAGGTTGGACACTGCTGGTCCAGAATTATCTTTGTGCAAGAGGTCATGTCTCCCAAATGTGCCAGCCATCTCACACCCTACAAGTGGGCTCCATAGCCTACAAGCATGTTCCTGAATCTCCTCCCTGACCTCATAAGTCCCAGAGTGCCAGCTTCTTCCCATTCTTCTCAGGATCAGTGCTTTCTACACGTCTGAACTTCAGTAGCCTATCCCTCTCTCTTTCCTCTTTGGTCCCTCCCCTAAGGAGAAAATCAACAATAATAAAAAAGAAAATGGGTTAAGGACATCATGTCCTGTCCCAATGTCTGTGTCCATTTGCAGTGTCTGCAGAGCATTCTGTGGGTCAGAGAGGCATTCAGGTTCCCAGAGAGCAGGTGGCTGGGGCTGCCTCCCCTAGTCAATTTCCTTGCCTGACTCCCCACCTCCTAGCAATCACAGACAGATCACAAGCTTGGAGCGCACCCCAGGGGTGATTATCGCCCATTAGCTCCCCTGATTGACCACCAGAGGGAGAGAGAGAGCAAAGCCTGCCGCCTGCATCAGCAGCATACACCACCCAGCCCCGGGTGTCAGTAAGTCACTTTTAATGGACCAGAAGAGATTTTACAAATTAGTCAAACTTATATCTATTCCAGTGCAATTTAAATTATATCCCATTTAATTCTCAGCCAGGGAACTACCCCCCCCCCAAAAAAAAGAAAAATAAATTATATCCCAGATTCCCCTGACCATAAACCAAGACTCTAACGAGAAGGAGCGTCTTGACCCCAAAGGGATCCTGTGGCCTTTCCCTAAGACTACAGGGCTGGGGAGGGTGTATGCTGCTTCCTGGGTGGGTGGGAGCAGCAGCACAGGGACAAACCTGATATGGATATTTTTATTCTAAAGCATAAGACCTTTAACCTAGCTGACCCCTCAAGCCCTTATTTCTTTTCTCTGTCTTGAGCCCTCAAATCTTCCTGCTTGAAGCGCCATTAGGCAGTTTAGGGGGAATGGTTCAATGTGGCGGAGGTGGGTTGAGGGCGGGACAAAGAGAATGAGCACAGGCCTGGAAGAGTTCACAGTGAATGAAGGAGGCCAAGAGAAATGAAAGAGCAAGACTTCCAGGTCAGAGGACAGAGAGCTGGCTAGATGGGCTTTAGGGGTCCTCAGAGAGAGGAGATGCATGTGTGGCTTCTTGAAACTTCTGTTTGCTAGAGCTTTGGAAGATGAGCTGGACTGGAAATCTTCACCTGCAGCCAGGGTAGAGGGCGGACACCAGGAAAAAACTTCTAAGAGTCTGACTGAAGCAATGGGGGCTAGTGAGAGGGTGGGGAGTGGGACCACCTGGTCTGGACCTGAGTAAGGGGTGGGAGACAACACAACCCAGGACTACACCCTGGATTGCAGTGGTGCCACATCCATGTACTGATGAAGAGATACAGACTCAGAGAAGAGGCTGAAATCCACGTAGAACCAGAAAAACACAGACAGGATATTACACATGCAACACATGTCTGCATACATGTGCACGTGTGAGAGGGACCAAATGATGGACGACAGCCTTCCCTCATGCCCATGCGCTCATCTGGGCCTCTCCTAAGGAGGAGGAATGTCTGGTTAAGGTAATGGTTAGGGCTATCAAAGGAGGAAGTATTACAGAGCTGCCCAGAAGAGGCCTGGGGCAGATGGGAAGGGATGAGAGCAAAATGATAGGGGGCAAGACAGGCGACCCAGCAGGGGCAAGGTCTTGTTCTGTTTTAGAGAAGAGAGATTGGGGAGGAACTGTCATATTGAGTGAGATTTTGGGGACAGAGGTGGGCTAATTAAGTTTGGGGGAGTTTTATTAAGTGTGGGGTGGTCTAATCTTCCCATTCAACACCAGCCCCACAGCAAAACCTCCAGCAAAGACCTAACGTACTCTTCCTGCCTTTCAAGGTTGTGTTTCATTTTCAGTGGTGATACTGAGCAGAGCTTTGAGGCAAGAGTACGAAGGCTCATTTGTATTCAGGTTATACACACACACGTACGTAGACACATAGCCCACCACTATGGGAGCCTGGCTTGTAAATGTCTTGAATTGTCATCTAGAGACCTGACCATGTGTGTAAAGTCCCCTTTAAAATGCCTTCCAGTCAGGGACTGAAAAGCAGGACCTGAGTGACCTATGGTGAGATGTCTGTAATCCCACAGCAGACAAGCATTTTGGGTTTTCCACTAACTCCATATGCCTCTGCCTACATGTGTGTGTGTGTGTGTGTGTGTGTGTGTGTGTGTGTAATATTCCATGAGGAGCAAAGACACTGAACATGAAACAGCAGAAAACCATCTCTGCCTACACAGACCTGTGCTCCTAGTGGTGCTGTAGATATGTGTATGTAGCTAAAACAAATGGAATGAGGTGGTAATACACAAGCTAACAAGCAGAAAGATGGAGGGCAACTTCTCAGCTGCTCTGTTTTCTGCTGGAATATGCAGACAAACAGGATTTCTTATCCCCTTATCAAACCCGCAAGGCCTCATCATGAATCCTAGATGCTTCCGGATGACAATGGTGATGACAGAACAGAGATGCCTCCCCCACCACACACACACACACACACACACACACACACACACACACTCACCAACTTCCACTGCCTCTCTCTGCAACCCCTCTCCCAAAGGTGACTTCTTTCATCTCCTCTCAGCCTATCAAAGCAACCTTCAGTTGCCCCTGTCCCTTGGCCTTGGGTCCCCCCACCCACGCTGGCACCTGCCTGGCAGCTTCCCACCCCCTCAGGGCCCGGGGGCAGGGCACACATGGAACAGGTTAATGCTGTTCTCCCGGAAGTGGAGCAGGGGAGGGGTGGGGTCACTGGGGCAGGCGGGGTCCCTGGAAGCCTACCTGCATCATTACCTCCATAGAGACATAAAGCAGGATCCTTTCCTGGTGAGGAACAGTCACTCTCTCAACCTACAGACCAAGTGAGCCCTGGGCCTTCGCTCCAGACCCAGCTGCAGGAACAGGACCCAGCACCGCTACCTGGTAAGAGCTTGATGACAATGGAGAAGGCAAGGGTGTTCTAGAGATGAGCAAGAACACGGGTGGGTCAGGAAGGGCCTAGAAGTCCCCTAGAGCCCAATAGGGTGGGTAGCCTGATGGGCCTTGGAGAGAGAATGGAGAGGTGGCCCTGTGAGTACCTCTCTGAAGAGGAGACGACAGCCGGCTGAGCCCCTCCCAGGTGAAGCCTGCTGGCCCCAGGGGGTTGTCCTGTCCCATTCTGGCCCTCCTAGGAATGAAGGGAGCTCATGGCGCTGGCAGAACAGCCCCATACGTTTGTGCACATGCCTCCTGCTTCCCTGATCCTTTGAGGTGAAGCAGGTCCAGGCCAGCTGGTGGGTCCTCTTCTCCCATGGGGATAATCCGGCTGTGCCAGCTGGCCCCCCAGCCAGAATACCTGGAACTGAACCTTGAACACGGAGACCTGAAACTGTGAACCTCAGGTTCTTGCAGGCCCCACATTCTCCAGGGCGCTCTCACCCCGGCATATATTTCCCAGGACCTTATTCATTCATCCATCCATCCATCCATTCGTTCGTTCACTCTTTCTGCATGCATTTGTCAAGCTCCACGCCTGTGCCAGACACTGTGCCTGGTGCTGATGCTGCGGAGATGACTAAGACCCATTTTCTGCCCTCTGGGAGGTCACAGTCAAGTAGGCGACAGAGTCAGATGAACAGATCATAACAACACAAGGTTGCAGGTGTTTCAGAAGGTCATGTACAAAGTGTTTTGGCGACACAGGGTGGAGTCACTAGCTGTCTGAAAGGGTGAGGAAAGAGGTCACAGAGGATGTGACCCAAATTGAGTCTTAAAGGAGGAGTTAGGATTCTTTCTATTGGAAGAGGGTATTGTAAGCAGAGGGGAAGGCAAAGCAAAGAGCAGTGCAATGCCTGGATGCACTGGGCAGGACCTGGAGGGCAGTGGGTCTACCTATACCCAGGAGCCAGAGGCATAAGAGGAGTAAGGGTTCAGGGAAGTGGCCCTCACCCCCCAAAATGGTCAGCTGCCTTCCCAGCCCCTCTTGCTCCCCTCCCCTGGTGTCCCTGGGTCCTGGCTGTCACAGTTCTCTGGGACGAGGAGGTAGGCATAGCTGCGTGAGAGGAGCTTCACTTCCATTGCTAAGGAAAGGCTCCAGCCAGGCTCCAAGTCCACGAGGAAGACGAGTGCAGGGGGGAAAAGAGCCCTTGGCGGCAAGAGCGGGTGCAGCCTCTCCAGCCAGCCGTGCGGCTTCGGGCAAGATGTCTTAGCTCTTGAGGCCTCGTTTCCTCATCTCAATTTGAAGACTCCTTTGGTTCCTTTCAGCTCTGACATTCTGAGACTACAGGAATCCTTAAGGGCAGCCCACCTATCCACCCAGAGTCGGGTGATCTCTCTCTGCAGAAGCCTTACCATGTCTTGGTCTCCCAGCCTGTCACTTTCCTGTCTCCTCCCTCCCACAGAGACAATGACTATGTTTGAAAATGTCACACGGGCTCTTACCAGACAGCTAAACCCTCGAGGGGACCTGACACCCCTTGACAGCCTCATAGACTTCAAGCGCTTTCATCCCTTCTGCCTGGTGCTGAGGAAGAGGAAGAGCACGCTCTTCTGGGGCGCCCGGTATGTGCGCACTGACTACACACTCCTGGATGTGCTTGAACCTGGCAGCTCACCTTCAGGTCAGCCTCAGACGTGGGCTTGGGTACTGAGGGATGGGGGTCCTAGCACCAGCCTACAACGAGGACCCTAAAGCTCCCTCTGCGCAGATATGGTTAGGTGTCTCCTAGCCCAAAGTTCTCACAGGAGGTGGAGGAGGAGGGTTAGATACCTCTCAGCCCAGCCTCTTCTGTCCCCTCCCTCCTGCAGACCCCACAGACTCTGGGAACTTTGCCTTTAAGAACATGCTGGATGCCCGAGTGGAGGGACAGGTGGACGTGCCAAAGACAGTCAAGGTGACAGGGACTGCAGGTCTGTGTCGGAACAGCACGCTAGAGGTCCAGACACTCAGTGTGGCTCCCAATGCCCTGGAGACCTTGCACCAGGAGAGGTGAGACTGGGCAGGACTGGGATGCTACCAGGGCGGGATGGGGTGGTACATGGAAAAGGTATTTTGGGTCCCGAGTTAAAGATCACCATAGGGAGCTCTTAAAGATGACAGATGACCCTTCTGGCCTGTGGGTACCACCAGGCCTTTTCCTAACCACTCCCCCCACCCCCTGCCGTCCTTCCACTACCTGTAAGACCACGTCCCCACTATCATGAGGATGAGTGTGTTCACATTAACTTGTTTTGTGACTTTGGAAGAACAAGTCACTTCTCCTCTCAGGACCTCAGTTTTGTTTTCTGAAAAATGATGGGGTTGAATGAAAATCTCGGGGGTTCCCTCCTACCCTATGACTATGAGATACACTAAAAAGGGAAGGGATCTTGACTGCTCCCCACTGTGACTTGAGCACAGCATTCTGCTCCCATAAATGAAGCCTCCAGCAGGGTCACACACCAGACAGTCCTTGGGAATGCTGCCTCAGCAAACAAGGGGTGTGGCAGATGCCATGCCGATGCTGGGCATCTCACACGTTTGGCTTGACAGGGGAACTGACTTTCAAGTACTGAAGTAGTCATTGAAAGAGGAGGGTGTGAGGGCTGGATGCAGGAAGGAAGGACTGGGTGCTTGAGAAGTCATCCAGTAAACATTTATATAACCTCACTGAGTGCAAGCACCCTACTAGGTCCTGGGGGGGCACTAGAACGTCTTGGTCCGATAACCTTGTGATGTAGGAGGGTCAGGAAAATGTACAGCAGTAACTAGAATGCAAGGCAAGAAGTGCTAAGTGCCACAGGAGGGGTTTGTCTGAGTTTTGTGGCAAGTCAGGGGGACTTCTGACTGAGGAAATGAGAACAGACTTCACAGAGGAGGCACCCCATGATCTAGGCCATGAAAGATAAATAGAAATTGAACATCCAGGGCCCAGAGAAGGGCATTACTTAAGGCACAAGGGTGAGAAATCCCAAAACCCATAGGGGCCATGAATAGCCAGTGTGGTAGGAGCAGAATAGGTATGAATGAAGATGTAGGGTGGGCCCAGATCGTGGGGGACCCAGGTGCCCTGGTCAAGGAGATGTGACTACTCTGTAGGCACCAGGGAGACCCTGATGATGTGCTGATATGTGTCATGATTTGTCTGGCCATATGGAGGAAGTGTGTCAGATAGAGGACGAGGGACAGAGGTTTGAAGAAGGCAGACCGGGCAAGACACTGTCCAGCTGTCCATCAGAGACATAACATGAGGAGCTGAGTTGGGAAGAGCAGACCAAAGAGGGAGGAATGGATGCCAGGCTCCCGGGGCAGCAGAATGAACTGGACTTGGCCGCGGACCGCAGGGTGAGGGGGCAGGTTTGTCAAAGATGACGCCGATACGCGACAGCATGGACGGACCTAGAGGGTATTATGCTAAGTGAAATATTCCAGACAGAGAGAACCAAATACTGTATGATCTCACTTATATGTGGAATCTAAAGAACAAAATCAACAACAACCACCTAAAAAATGGACTCAAGGCACAGAACAAACTGACGATTACCAGATGGGCGGGGTTAGGGCCTGGTTGAAAAAGCTTGACTGTAGTCATCATTTCTCTGTGTATATCTATATCAAAACATATTATGACCTTAAATATTTACCATTTGAATTACTTAATGAGTTACATAAGAATAAAAAACAAAGATGACTCTGAGATTTGACCCAAGTAATGACATTAATAGAAACAGGAAGACTGAATTTAGAAGTGTACTTGGAGAGAAAAGGTTGTGTGTTCCTTTTGGATGTTTTGAGTTTGTGGCTGCCCTGGACAATAGGTAAGTGTTTAACAGGTAGTTGGAGTGACTATAGTTAACAGCTCTGTACTCTATATTTGAAAGTTGCTAAGAGAGTAGATCTTAAAGGTTCTCATCACAAGAAAAAAGGATTTGTAACTATGTGTGGTGATGGATGCTAATTGAACTCATGGTGGAAATCATTTCCCCATGTGGATGTATGTGTGTGTGTGTGTGTGTGTGTGTGTGTGTGTGTGTATATAACCATTACATTGTTTTAAAAGAATATATGTTGTACACATAAACCAGTACAATGTTATATGTCAAATACATCTCAAAGACATTTTTAAAGGTATTTGGAAATGAGGGTCTGGACCTCAGGAGAGGAGACAAGGGAAAGGTACATATGTAGTAGTCAGCAACATAAAAATGAAAACTATAGGAATAGGGGGAAACTGTTGGAAGGAGCTCAGAGAGCAGAAAACTGAGAGCAGGATCTTAGAGAACTTAAAGTGTTTGGGAGCCAAAGAAAGTAGAAAATGAGATGCAGACAGAATGAATAGGACATAGAAGCCAGAAAGACAGGAGCAGAACCAGGGTGGCACAGTGTGACCCAAAGCCAGAAGACAGCATTGCAGGGAGGGTTTGGACATCAGGGTCCACTGTTGCACAGAGTTAGGAAAGGTCTTTGAGTTGGGTGGGTCATTATGGTTTCAGCTGAGGAGTGGAAACAGAAGCCAGATTGTAAAGAATGTAGGAGGAGGCAGTAAGAAAGTAAAGACAGTGGGTATGGGCGGCTCTTTTGATATATTTGTCAGTGAAGGTAATTTGAGGGAGTAGCAAGATCAAAGAACATGTTTATAGTATCTGTAAGCAAGTGGAAAGGGGAACTGGTGTTAATAGCAAGAGAAAAGATGAGATGGAGGCAAAGGACCCCAGACAAGATGAACAAGGCTAAGGATAGGGAGAAAAGGAAGAGGAATCCCCTCTGGGGCCAAGGGGGATGGAGAAAAAAGAAACCAGGAGGCCCTGTTCTGGGCCAGGTGCTGTGCCAGATGATTGCTGAGTCTCTCAACACCCTGGAGGTATGTGTCATTATCCTCATTTTATAGATGAAGCCACAACTCAGAGGAGCTGCCCTGCTAGTAAGCTGAGATGTGGCTTTCAACCTCAGTCTTTCTCTAGAGTCCTCACCCTTTCCCACCATGTTTAACTCCTGGGAATGACAGAAGGAAAGAGAAGGCCGTGGCCCAGGTGGGGAGAAGCTCTGGATCATTCCCTTCGTGTTTCTCCCGCACAGGAAGCTGTCCGCAGACCATCCGTTCCTGAAGGAGATGCGCGATCGAGGAGAGAACCTGTACGTGGTGATGGAGGTGGTGGAGACCGTGGAGGAGGTCACGCTGGAGAGAGCCGGCAAGGCAGAGGGTCTCTTCTCCCTCCCATTCTTCGCCCCGTTGGGGCTGCAGGTTTGGTACCCACGCACACGCACACGTGCACACACACACACACGCACATGCACGCACACGCACACACGCACACATGCACGCACACACGCACACACGTGCATGCACATGCACATACGCACGCGCATGCGTGCGCGCACACACACACGCACACACGCACACATGCACGCACACACGTGCACGCACACGCACACGCACGCGCACACACACTTCCATCCAGCCTCTCCTAGAGGCTGCGTTAACTTTGCCCTGTCAGTGCCCACCCAGGTTGCTGTAAAGCACCCACTCCTCCCTGCTTTTCAAGACCCAGAACCCAGCTAACCAGACGCAAACCCTCTTTCTGGTCAATGGCACCCGGTGTGGCAGGTCCCTGTGCCACATGCTACAGGGGACTTGCAGGGAAGGGCAACTCACAGTCATGCGTTTTCCCTCATGGTGCTCCCAGTCTACAGGAGAGACATCTGTGTTCTTAGCAAGTTCTCATTTTCATGGAGGAGACACATAGGTTGTGGTCCAGCAAACATAGACCTGGAAAATTCAATGTATATAAGTAGTGCTCTACATACCTGTATCAACTTTGCATAAATATTCAAGGGATGAGTTGGAACTAGGAGTAAGGGTTAGTCATGGAAGGCTTCTTGAAGGAGGTGAGCATCGGACAGGTGGCAAAGAGCAAGAAGGAAACCAGGGCCTGGATGGAAGCTCTAAGGTGGGACAGGGATGCACAGGCTGGCGATAGAGCAGGTCTGCCCAGTTCCTTCATGTGTCCGAACCAGGAAGGCAGCTACAGGTTGTTAGGGGGGTGATCAGTGGAAATGAGCAGAGATCTTTGAAACTCACTCCACCAAGTCTGGACCAGTTTTGGAAAGGCAATCAGAGACACCAGTGAAATGTTCCCAATTTCTTATCTCCTCAAAGGCTCTCAAGCTTGGCCCTCCCCCATTTGCACACACCCCCACTCTCAATGTCTCGTACTTAGGATCTCTGCAGATTCGCAAATCCTCATTGTCTAATCCTAGGGATCCATAAACCACAAGGAGGCTGTAACCATCCCCAAGGGCTGCATCCTGGCCTTTCGAGTGCGACAGCTAATGGTCAAAGGCAAAGATGAGTGGGGTAAGCAGACCCCATGCTCTCCCACACCAGTACTGTGGCATCCTGGTCCCCTCTTGTGGCAATGTCAGGGAATGAGTGAAGGCGTGTATTGAATTGTGAACCAACATCTGGAGACAGAACAGCAGGGGCTGCTCTGAGGGAGTGAGGGGACTCCTGGTTCTGAACATCTCTTGGGCATTAGGGGGAAGGGAACACAGAGAGAACAAACAGCCTCTGCTTCAAGAAGACTGTGGCCAGCAGAGGAGACACAGACCCCAGTACTCCAGTGCAAGAGAGAAAATAGTGTTATTATTATAGGAAGGATTTACAGAGGAAGGAAGGATGCCTTCCAGCCATTAGAGGAGGAGCTGGGGACTAGGTGAGGCATTTGAGGTCCTAGCCCTTAACAGAGCCCTTCAATTTGAGACTAGAGAAGGAAAGTGGGACCACTCTTAAGGGTCCTGCTCTCTCCTCTCTCTGTCCTTACAGAAATTCCATATATCTGCAGTGATAACATGCAAACCTTCCCTCCCAGAGGTAAGTGAGTTTGCCTCCTGGCTCCCCACATCTTCTATCCCACCCCTGACATTATCTGCACCCCCTAATAGCACATACTGTAATTTCCCAAGGAGCCCCTGGTTGGGTTTGCCAAGTCCCTAAAAATGTGTATCCTCAGCTTTAAGAAAGATAGAGGCATATAAACGCCACCCAAGAGAGACAGAGGAAGAGAAAAGCAGAGGCCCAAAGGCACGATGGGAAGCAGAAATAAGACTTGGAGACAGACAGTGTGTCTTCCCAACTCTCGGGGGCAGACGTGCTAACAGTCTCCACGTGCTTTTATAATGATCACTGATAAAGCTGCCTTGATAACTGCTGTAGATACAAAGGCACAAGTAGGTTTTATGCTGACATGTGTCCATTGTTTCCATCTTCAGAGAAGCCGGAAGAGGAGAAGTTCATCCGTAAGTGTTTCCTGTCATTTCGATGTAACTTTTTTGACTCAGAATTTTAAAACTCCAGTGTTTTGCTTCCCTTCTCCGTGGGACGGACAAGGAACATGGCAAAGCAGGTCTCAGCAAACAATTGTCCCTGAAACGTGGCAGAAAGTCCCATAGCTTAATGAAAAGGGAAAATTTCTGGACCAGATGCCCAGGTGGTCCGATGCCCCAGACCTCCGTCCTTGAGGGCCTTGGAAGCTGCCACCTGCTACACTCACATTCGCAACTCCACTGTCCCACACTGGGGCAGCAGGCTCTGAGTCACGGGGTTGACAACTCAATCCAGGTGACTCTTTCCCCATTGCATTAGCTTCTCTCCTGACCCACTCTGCTTCCCACACATGGGGCAAAGGTATCCTTAAGCTTGTCGGGACATCCTGGCGATAGGACATATGTCCTAACTCACATCAATGTTTCATCCCCTGGGTGGGCTACTGTTGCAGAGGATTAAATTCTTATCATCCTGTGTTTCCCCCCTCAGTTATCCAGGCATCGGATGTCGGTAAGGAATTTTGTGAGTTTCCCTTAAGACGTGGGCATGAAGGCAATGGGAGCAGCACTGGGGTGGAGGGAGGTGAAGACAGGAGCTGAGGGCCAGGTCCTAGAGACTGGGGCCACTGCCAGGAGGCCACTCTCTCCAAAGCAGGCTGGAAGTACTCCTACGATGTCAGGCCAAGGTTCAAGCCACCCTGACCCACCCGCATCCCTGGTCATAGACCCACAGCTCTCCGGAGTGGTCCCATGCCGGCCTCACTCAGTTGCCCACGTCATTCTTCTTTGTCACCTAACTCCTTAGACAATAATGTGGGTCAGGGCCCCCTCCTCATCCCTAAGCCGGTGGAGGGCGGTTTGTGCACCATGCTTACTGTCCCATAGGGGAGGTGCACGAGGACTTCAGGACACTAAAAGAAGAGATTCAAAGAGAGACCCAAGAAGTGGAGAAGCTGAGCCGCGTGGGCCAAAGCTCCCTGCTCTCCGCCCTCAGCAAACTGCTGGGGAAGAAAAAGGAACTACAAGACCTGGAGCTCACG